>JAVQIZ010142083.1:0-16871 GCA_036023535.2 Galaxias brevipinnis | reverse complement strand
CCCCCCCCCCCCCCCCCCCCCCCCCCCCCCCCCCCCCCCCCCCCCCCCCCCCCCCCCCCACCCCAGGCGTCCTGTGGAGTCTAGGGAGAGGAGTATGAGCCTTAAAGTGGCCAAAGTGCAGAGTCTTCAGGCTACAGCAGAAATCAGATTAGGAGTGCCTTGAAGGATGTGCCAGTGGAGAATCCCAGGAATGCCATGTGCTCCAAAAGCTCCTGCCTATTGGGTTAAGGTCACATTGAACCTTTTGCAGAAACATAGCGGTGCCCCCAGGCCTCCAGCCTTCACGCTCTGAGACGTGGACATGTGGCCAGCTCATGCTTCCAGTTGAGCCTATAAATCCCTGCAGACCGTCACTCGTTATACTGGACACCACATTACAGGATTTACAGATTTATAGACGTCAACATATCTTATTGCTGCTTAATATACCCCGTACAGGTCCCAACTCACATGGGAACATGACTGACTAATGAAGTCAGGCAAGATCTTGAAAAAAAAGGCCGTCTTAAACTAGAAGGGGCTGGCATGTATAGATTCCTTCAGAAATGCGGGAGTCTCCTGGAGTAAAAAGCACACCTGTCTACCTTTGAAATCTCCCCAAAAAATTAAAATAAATAAAAAGAGACAATTCAAAAACGAATCTAACTAGCTCCGTCATTAACAAACATAAGCTTCACTATCACAAAAAAAACAAAAAAAACAACGCAAGCAGACATCTTGTGAAGACCTTGAAGAGCACTGCACATACAGTCTGGCAGGTATAGGCTGGGCTGTACCAAACCACACAGTGCGTTTCTGTTACACCTCCTGGCTCTGGCCTGACTACCAACTCTTACACTGTCAATACCAGATGTCGCCACAGCAACCAGGTAAATACCCCATGAGCTCACATGGAGCCGGTGCCAGGCTCTTCACCTTACCAAGTCCATGTTTACCTTAGAACGCCATCTTCAGCCCCTAACAACCAGAGGTCCTCATGCCCTGATGAAAGCATGTCAAACCGACGCACACCTACGCATCGACATGGCGCGCTACACAATGTTCCGACATGGCCGCGCCTATGTAGCAGAAGCATGGGTTGCCAGGCTCACACAGCTCACTTCTAAGCATCACCACCTCGTAATTTCCACACTAAACCTGCTAAGCTGTGTATGTGGCCCAGGCATAGCCCATGCTTTGGGTGACCCATCAAAGCGACAGGATCCAGATGCACGCCCGCTGTGTGGAGAACTCCCAGCTCTGGTGGTGGAGGAGGTCAGATGACAGAAGCTCAGCCTGGGCTCAGAGCACGTCAGCACTGCACCGCCAGTCTGCACACGCTGTGCTGCACCCCGCCCCTCCCCTCCTCCTCGCTCATATCTCCACTCCGCCAGCCAGCCAGCCAGCCAGCCTGCCTGCCTGCCTGCCTGCCTGCCTGTCTGCCTGCCTGTCTGCCTGCCTGTCTGTCTGTCTGTCTGTCTGTCTGTCTGTCTGTCTGCCTGCCTGCCTGACTTATGGCACTCTGGTTTTTCTACAGCAGCTGTGACTGCCGCAAGGTCTGGGATCTCCTCTGTGCCGTACACAGACACTTGGAATCTCCGTACCATATCTGGCGAGTCTGTTGGTGGATGGAGCTTGGGCTTATGCTACTACCCCAAAAAAAAAAAAAAGGAAAACCATGAAAGAGGAAGCGAAGAAGGGGAAAAGGAAGTATTTGGTGTGAGGAGGGAGGGGGCTGGGTGTTGTTACCATGGGGAGTTACTTAAAGTCGCTGACATCCACAGAATGGAGAATCCAGGGGCAGACTACCATTGAAAACCATATGTACGGCTACAAACTCACTCACTCCACAACCTCAGGATATGCTCTTGATTGAGGCCTGCCATGTGCCAAGTTACACGACCAACCATACAGGTTTAGCTCAACGGGTGCAAAGGAGATGTTCACCTGTCAATTCCCCAGACATTTCAATGAAAGGAGGACCAACGGTCTCCCTAAACACTCACACACAATACTCTACCGACAGACTTACCACCATTGCTCAACACTGAACCAATGAACTCACAACAAGTGTGCACTTGCCTAAATTTCTCCAAGACACATATGTGGCCTGGGAAAAGCACAAGGGTATTATTTGGAAATATGTCAGTTGTTTTGATAGTCAGAAGTGATACGGTCTTATCCTAGTATAGGTCACATGTCTAGTGTGTTTGTGACCCCTGCTCACCGTCGTTGGCGTGTCTGACGCAGTCCTGAAAGACAGCGTGCCACTTCTGCTGCTCCTTATCAGTCACGGCACAGAAGAAGAAGTGACGGGCGTACGGGTGCCACAGGATCAGTGGGAACTGGGTGGCACACTTCAGGAAGGGAGCGCTGCCCACCTTAGCTTTGACGTCTGGGATTCCAAAACACACACACACACACACACACACACACAGTCAGTTATGGTGCCACTTTCTGCACGTTTTCGAGATCATGCATTCTTCCCCGGTGAAAACAAGCCTTTGAACATGGGGATAGTTTAAGCAGCCTCTGCCTCTCCAGTCAAGAGTTGAGACCCGCGGGCTCATTTAGAGGATTAAACCTGACAGGCTGTGCTGCAACTCTCACAGGGGCCTCTCCATCCTCTCTCTCACACACACACACACACACACACACACACACACACACACACACCCACCCACCCCGCGGTCTATCTTCAACCCCTCTCCCAGCCCCTCCTTCTCTCACCCTCCCCTGACCTCTCTCCCTCTTCCCTCCCCTCCTCCCGTTGTAGCTCTCACCAGGCAGGCTGGTGTTAAGCAGGTCCAGGTACTGCGCCATGGAGGTCAGCACTTTGTAGCCGGCACAGTTGATGGTCCCCTTGGGTTGCAGGCCTCTGTCATGGGACTGGAAAGGAAAAGAGAGACACACAGCTCATTAAAAAACACAACGCTCCGGTAGAGATCAAATTGAGCCATGACATGTTTCTACTGTAAACCAAATGAAAGTTTTAAAGTCTCCTAAAAGTGGAGAGTTGGGGGTGTTTAGCAGAGCACAGTGTGTTTTATGACTCAAAGGTAAAGCAGGGTCATCCTCACCGCTTTGTTGTCATGATAATTAATGTTGTAAGAGTCGGGGACAAAGAGGAAGCGGGTCCTCCATTTCTTGTTCTCCTCAAGGAATTGAAAAATGGCTCCAGAGAAGATGGACTTGTTTTCCAGTGGAACCTGACACACACACACACACTGCATTGTGTAATCAATAAAATATGTTTATGCCATTTTATTTATTGTTTTATTTATCCCGATCAGCAGTCTGTCGCTCATATTGAAATCTCTGTAGGAACTCTGAGTAAACAGTTTTAAATGATTCATATCTAATAATAACAAATACAAATTAAACTTTAACTTAAGGCATCAGTGCCTGGAATGAGAAGGTGTTAAAGTCTTTAGCAATGTGTTTAACAGCCTACAGCCACCCAGTGAGACATTGTTGTTCCTGGAAAGCGTTCCTCAAAGACCAGGTCCCCACCTCAAACCCTCATCATTCACTGAGTAACTGTGTGTGTATGTGTGTTGTGTAAATAGCAGAAAGACTATTTACAAGTGAGAATCACAATAACGGAACTTTGACAACTGCAGTAAAGCTTTTAATGAGACTCTAGAGAATTCCAGTGGTTATATGTGAGGGTTGATAGAAGGCAGGGAAAAGCAGGTTTTGTCAGACATGATTCTATTAGTTGTCACAGGGTCCCAGACAGGTAATGTTCTTGTGGCATTTATGAGGCATTGTCTAGACTAACACGCTGAAATACATAATCAACCAACAAAAAAAAGACAACACTGATGGCGGATGAAGGTTTCAGGCACTTTTTCAAACTTAAAGCTATGTCATAAAATTACAGCAAGAAGTAAAAAGTAAACGTTTTTGGGGGGTTGAATACCGTATACAATGGTGAACAAATGCACTGGAAAGCTGCAAATATTTACGGTTAAGGCTATGGCTAGGCTGGAGGAAAAGGATGTTTTACCTTGCGGTGCAGCAGCTGGGGCTGGGGCCCCCCTCCTCCCTCGATGTCAAAGCGCACCTTGTTAAAGAGAGCCACAGCGTACTGCTGCTCGTACAGGCGGCCAAACTCTCCCATCACCTCTGCAGTCCGCACTGCATGGGGGGGGGTCACACAGGAACACACAGTTACAATGCACACTCTACAGGCTCTACACAGTGCACCATGACACCAGGAAATGTATAATTGTGTTAATTCATTCGTTCGTTAATTCTTTCATTTGGGACTACTGACAAACCGAACAATGACTGGCATACAGCGTTGTGGACGGTGATAATAGATTTGATCAATTCACAAAAGCAAAGATAAAATTTGGAGCAATTTCATTTTTGCAATCGTAGAAAGAAAAAAGGAAAAGCTTGAAAGGCAGACACATCCTTTCACACTGTTCTTTGTGTGTGTTATCACTGAGTCCACATCACAATGTTTGCACTGCCCAGAGTCGACACTCTCACTACTGTGGGCATGGCAGCATACCCAGTGCATTGGCCCATCGTGAAAAAGCCTATTGCAAGTCTAACGGCCTCCATCAGAAGACGACCTCTAGATTTCTACAGCTACTACTCATGATGTTTGTAATACTCGTTCAATGTTTTGAAGGCAGAGACGCAAAACCCATAAATGTTAGCTAGCAAGCCCTCTGCTCTTTTATTGGGAGAGTGGAGCAGTAAATGCTGCATAGAGGAATGGTCGACTGGCAGTAGTAAAAAGAGGGTGGGGGGGTGGGGGTGGGGGATTGGGGGTAGGGAGAGGTTGAAGGTTGGCACAGGGCCAGCTCTGAAGGGAATAACTGCCTGGTTTGTGCCAAATGTCTTGGTTTCCTCATGAAGATGAGGACCTCAGAGTTCTTGGGTGCCAGAGTGCCATTTCGACCCATTTACCTCCACCATCTCCTACTGCCCTTATAAATCGAAAGGATGAATAAGAAAGATCACAGAAACTTAGTGAAAACCTGCAGTTTAACAGTGAAGTACAATATTTATTTGTGGCAGTTTGACAGAGCTGCAACGACATGCAGTCAGTTTGGGATTGGAATGAGAATTACAAAAATGGCAAATATACGCCTTTTTTAAATAGCTGCTCCATGGGAAATATGCTAATATCTGACAGTTGTAATGAGAGTAGAGGGAAGAGCACATCCGTTTGATCCCATCTGTTCTGCATTGTGGTTCCATAACGCAGATTTGGTCTGGACGAGAAATAATGAGATGGATCAGGATTTCTTCATACGGACCCGGCTCCCAGGCCATATAATTACGCCCTCTGGTAAAGCCATTAAGAAGGTATAGTATCTAAAGGAGTGCGTTGAGAAATAGGAAACGGACAGACATGACTATGTTGCAGGCTTTATCAGTGCAAGGCGGCGACAGGGAACAGAGTAAACCTTTAGGCCACACCCCACAGTCTATACAAGGAGCTACCGTGCTTTCTCTGTCAATGCAGAGTAGGAACTCTATCTGTATACCGCATCTACTTTACCAACCCCTCCACACCTACTATTCCGTTCCATTCTATTCCATTAGATTAACCCTTATTCAGTCTCAGCGTTAAGTGAAGGATTTCAACTGAACTTCGAGTGTGTTAAGTCAGCAGGGGCGTAATCCGCCAGACAACGCTGGATTACTGTTCAGTCGGTGACTAACGCCAGCTATCTTAAACAAACATCCTGACAGCAAAGGAGGGAGTCAGTCAGTCAGTCAGCCAGTCCAGCGACACTGTTGCTCAACAGCCTCCCACATGCTCTGCATCACCCCCTGCTAGACGTCAAAGCCGTGCGTCTAATTCCACGGAGCTACTTTGCATTCAAGATGAGGTCATTCATAAACAGCCCGACGAGAAATTGGAATTAGAGGAGACACCCTCCTGTAGCCCAAGTCTGGAGTCCTGTTCCAGCCTGCTCTCCCTGTTAAGGTTTAATGTGGTTGGTAAAAGCTTCAGGATAGAAATATGATTCTGGTAAGCGAGGGGAATGTTGGCAGAAGCTGGCCAGCTGGCTGATAGCACTGGAAGCCTCAGTGGAATGTGACTGTTAGTTAAGAGAAGAAGAATTAAGACAGGAGGCAGTGAAAGTCCCTCTCTGCTGCCGAACGAACAATGCCTGCAAATCTGTTCCCGTAGAGGGTCCTACAGGTGCGGCGTCGACAAAAGGCTAACTTGGACTAGCACCCAGACTGTAGGGTTTGTCATATGGACTTGATATGGAGGGATAAAGTTAATGAGAGGGTTAAGGTTTGGCATGGCTGTTCCTAGGGAACACAACAACGGGAATGTGTGTGACACGCGACTGAGTCACACGGAGCAGAATCTCGACGTGAGCGACACTGTGGAGGAGGGAAATGTGCCTCTGCGTGCTGAGGGGAAGCTGTTGACCGGAGAGATGGCCGTCAAGGGGGACAGTTTAGAACATGACACATTTGACACACTCTCTTCTGAAGTTGTCTCGTGACGTGAACACATGATGAGTCAGCCTCAGACAGACAAAAGGCATAATCAATGGGTTCATTCACTGGTTAATCATCAGTCGGCCTGACCACAGGAAATAGGCCTGGAGACAACCTCTGTCCTCATTCAACTGCTCAGAGTGGTGGCTGCCTCTTGGGACACTTGAGCCAGCTCCTCGGTGACTAAGTAATCAGGAACTGCGATGAGACCTTTTCCTGACGAGACAGTTCGCTCGGCCAAAACACACAGAGGCAGCAACTCCAACTCCAGCTTTTCTTGCGTTGCTATTTCCTTACCTCCAGTGAATCCAATCTGAAAAACAAACATCTGCCCTTGTGTGAAAACTATTTTGGGCCGTTCTCACTTGCATCCAGAGACTCAGGGAGCAGGAATGCTGATGGATGTGCGGAAGCTCACTCTGGTGTGAGGGCAAGGACCTCTCAATGTTGTGCTAGTGGTGAGCTGGTGCTAGACAGGTTAGACCCCTCTCAGACTGGTGAAATGCTTGTCTCTGTGTGTGCATGTGTTTTTGTGTGCACATATATTAAAGGATGGTAAGGAGAGGTATTAAGGGGGACATTGGGTAAAGGGGATATTGTCACAGAGAAGAAATTGGAAGAACAATATGTCAGTAAGTTTAGCATGAAAATCGGATACAATAATTTACTAGCTAACTCAGCTCTCCCACTAGAAGCACCTACTGTAACAAGATCCATGGTTAGGCTGAGTCATATTGTTTACTTGCAATGGGGCAATATAATAGCACCTCTCTTTGTGTATAGCCCACTGTTTCAACAGGCCTCAGAAAGGCTTTCACTAAGTGAAGGGCGGCGCGGACAGAAATGGGTTTTCATGTAAATGTACTTTGATGAAACGCACACGCGGCTCTTAGCCTTGGGTACACACTGGTCCACGCAGACATAAACAGATTCAAACTGAAGGATGGTCTACGGATGCTCACATTGTTCCCTCTGTGAGGCTTCAAAGGTCGGGGGTCCAGTGAGGTACTGTTAGGGTGTGTGGAGACGGGCACACAATCTACACATGGTGCCATGGGGGGAAAAAAGACATTTTATAAACCGAATTAGAGGAAAACAATGGAGCCATAGAAGAGGAGCAGAGTGGAGTGGCATAATTGAATCAGCGTAACAGCAATCAGGAGGCCGATGGCAGATGATACGGGGCCGGCCAGGATGGGACGCCAGCTGAAAGCCGTTAACATGCAGCGCGCGGAGCTCTGTGTGTTGGACAGACTGCATACATTTAACAGCCCCTCTGCAAGCAGGGAGTTCAGCATTAGGGTCACATTCCTTCCAATGTGTCAAGTCCTGCAGCCCTGGCGTGTGTTTACAATGTGGTTTCCCCACACCCCCACACACCCCCCCCGCCCCCCCCCCCACACACACACACTAACAGACGATGAAAAATGATGTCATCTATAACATTTCTAATGCGGTCAAAGATATGCAAATGAGGCCTTTCACGACTTAAAGCTATTGCGAGAGATAGAGACGTCCACACAGAGAGAGAAGGGGGTGTCAATGAAGCTATAATCGGCCCTGTGCGGTGTGGTCGAGAGTTTAGCTGACTCTTTGTTGTGCTATTCATCCTGCGCAGTCCCAGGCCTCCTGCCTCACAGTCTAATTGTCCTGAGGGGCCCCGCCAGTGCTGAGTCTCCATAACGGCACTAGTTGAGATATCACGCCTGTTGCTGTCTTTAACAAAGTGATCAGGTTTACACTGCATGGACTGGATGGCGTTGGCAAGTCTTGGCAGCCATCTTTGATAGCTGAGAAAGTAAAAAAAAAAGAAGAAGGAATTGTAATATTTGTGATCGTTTTAAACTGGGCCTTTGAAAGTCTTAGCAGAGAGGATGGGAAACTTCAAGTAAAGTAGAGGGAAACGGGACCCCGATAAACAGACTGTACCATCTAATTAGTCTCTTTCACCACTGTACTTTAGGAAAAACATTCCAGATCACTGACCAATCGTCTGACTCATAAATCCAGAGGCCGTTCACACAACAGCACCGGGAAGAGGAGAGCAAGTAAAATGTCAAGACCTCGCAGACCTAATGAGCTCCAACTGGATTCTTTTTCAGTCGGGTGGGACGTGCCGCTTTACAAGGGAGTTTGGCGAGGCCACACTGGCACACCAGCTAAGCCGAGGGCGTTTCTGCTGCCTGCTCCGCTTTGACAGCAGCTCCTGTGTGCTCAGACAGGCATGGTGGAAGGTGAGAGTGCCCCGCCTTGCCAGCACACACAGACCCACCCTGTTGACTGCCCACCACTCCCTCCATGCAGGGAAACCCTGGAACAGAGACCGTCTCTGCCACAGGGCAAACATTCCACGTCCGTATTTCCTGTCCCACAGCCCCCACCCAGGCACCCGGTGACCCCCAAGACTAAAGAAGAGAACCCTGTTGTGTGTGTGCTGGCCTGCTCCCTAGCACTGTATACTTGGGATACTAACGTGAACCTTGTGTCTACCCTTTCCTACGCTGAGCATGGTGACCTCACCCTTGACAACAATATTGGTGACGTTAAGTTTGCCGAGTTTCCCAGGCTGGCTGTAGTCTTATCAACTGTGAAGGCAACTGTGAACAGAGAGATGACAGCAGATAAGCACTGCTATTCAACCCTCACTCACTCATAAATCACACACAAGCCTACGGGAAATATTTAGGACAAAGTAGGGGGAATAAGGATATCTGTATTGTTCATTTTTTTATTGGGATTTATAGAGGAGGATAAGGACCTTTTTTCATATTTTCTAAAACAGAAATGTCATGGTCATTAAATAAACAAGGTTTGTTTGTGTTGAGAGAGACAGAGAAAGAGAAAGAAATAGTCGATGGCACACACACAGACTCATCTGGACCAAAGACAGCAATGGTTTGGTAGTTTATCATAGACTGTTTGGTGATTTGGTGCACAAACCCCAAAGCAAAGATGTCCACCCACACATTGAACAAATGATTTCCACATGCATTCCTCAAATTCCTAATCAGATGTGGCTGTCTCAATCTGAACTGATCAGCTAAGACATTAACAACAAAATGTATTGCTTTTCCAGTCCTGCGTTTCTCCAAAGCCTTCATTTACTTATTCTACAACTCTCAACATGCCTTAAAATGGGAATCAGAGTTTGATATGTATTCAGATAGGTTTGGTACTAATTGGAATTTTTGCATATATGTAATGATTAGTCCGAGAACTTGAGTCATGAGCATCTGTTACCACACCCTCACCTGCCTCTATCATCGTTAGTTGTATTTATGCATAACTACCTACCCACATGTCAGTTGGGACACGTTTCAACCGGCAAATGAAACAGATTTACTGAGAAGTCAGTATGCGGTGGGTCAGAGAACCCAATGTGGCCCGATGACAGGCATGGCATGAGCTTTGATTACAGCCTATGGGGATAAAGGCTTTGTATGAAAGTTAATGCTTTAGTTCATAAACTTGTTTCATGCCTCTATGATCCTATATCTGGTGAGAATTATAAAGTTTCGGTAATATGACAATGTGACGCATAAAACAAACTATAAGAAACTGTCAGTTTAATAAGCACACTTAAAACAAATACCAAATTACGCAAATACTCCACTCACCTGTGATAATCTCGCGCTTGCCCTCATCGAGGTGGCTAGAAATAACGTCGCCCATGCCGAAATACTTATTCCAAACTTATCCCGGTAAAAGCTCTAGCAGTTGTGTCAATTGCAATTAAGTCTATATACTACTGAGATCAATTGTTTGTGGGCGCCCGCTCACCCTTACCTAAAACGTTAACATAGGACGGGCAATGGCAGCACAAAAATGACCGATAATTTTATGATGAGACAAGAGAAGTAGCACACTGACGTCTGTTTCGCGTTGAGAAAGAAAGGGGAGACACACCCTCCTCCAACTCAGTTGTCTTGGACCTATACTAGCCCAAATGTAGAAGGTGTGGTCTCGATCAAATTCAGAGAAGGCGGGACATTATGGGCTAATGCGCCCACAGGTGGCAGGCTGGTGTTTATGACATTCTTCTAATCTGATAACCAGTAGGCTTGGTATATTCTTCTGTTAGCATTGACGTTGTAGGATACGTCTCTCTGAAGTGCACAACACATAATGTCATAGTAAACAAATAGGATTAGGTACACATAATGACAACATGTTGCGTACTTCACTATCAAATGGTACATGATCATATTGTGCATGGCATGGGTGGGGAGAAGGTTGCTTCACTGCTTGGCCCTTCTTCTTTGCCCATCAAAGCAAATAGCCCCCCCGCTTAGCCGTTTTTGGGTTACGGCTGCCCCTGTGTGGACATCTGTCGTCATTGCAATGTTTCCAATTTAACTCAAATTGTGTCATTTGACAACAAACTAAAATCTGACATATATGCTATACCTGACAGCTTGGTGCTGGATTCATAATAAATGTTGCCACAATGTAGCAAGTCAGTCCTGAATGATCAATTACTGACATGGGAATTTAATGCATAGGTCAGTGAACTGCAAATTGTTTTTTATAATGTATTAATAGATTATCATATATATATAAACATATATATATATATATATATATATATATATATATATATAATGTATCCCAGGGATTCATGCCTGTGGTATAGATGTCAGCATGTCAGAAACAGCATTAAACACTGAAGGCGTGGGTGGGATTATTGGGGACTTAATAATGTCCCTCCCTACCGCCACTGTTGCTCCAACGGAGGCCCGTAGGCTACATTTGTATTAGCAGAGACGGGGTAGGGTTGGAGAGAAAGAAAGCTGAGAAGCTTTCGGCAGAGGTATCATCATGGCACCACTCGGACTAAAATCCATTGTTGGAGAAAGTAAGAACAATTGTTTTATTCTTTGTTCACATGATTCTGAATTAAGATAATATATAATATTATAAGATAAAGCAGCTCATATTAAGACCTGAAAATATAACTAATGCAGTGTTGGGTTTTCCAAATAGTCTCTCCTGGATAATTAATTTTATTTTTCAGTCAACATGATGAGAACTTTGCACTATGCATTTTACGCGAAACGCCGACTTCTACTTTTTGAAATTACACTTGCGTAGTGGTCGCCTTTATCCGTGCGTAAAAGCGCACCAGCTGCACTGAGCGCACTAGCACGCAATCCGTTTTTTTAGTATATACGGGTAATTTAACATTATTTTTCCTTATTATATTACTTCACTCTCTTTGTACTTGATTTTGACACGATTGTCCTTGTTGTTGTGAGCATACATACACGGTCTCTCGTTTCATTAACTCTAAATCCACTGCCAATGATCTTAGTTTCTGCGGATTAAGTGCTTTAACTGACATTATTGTCATTGTTTTAGCACGTAGCCATGGGGAAAAAGCTTATTTTCGAAGGATCTGTAACATTAGAACTTTTTTATTATTTTAATTTTAATAATCATTTATTGCAACACAAATGGAGCACGATAATCCCTTTTACTGAAGGGATTTAATAACAAACATTAATTCAGCCTACCGCCTGTCATTGTATGAGTTGGGGTCATTCTGGGTCCCCTAACATCAACTCTTAAGAATCTGAGATGCGCCATTAGTGATAACAGACGATGTATCTGTCTATCTGTGGGCTTGCTGGTATTCAAACCAGCACCAAATGAGAGGGGCATAATTAAATTCAGCCAAAGGCTCAAAGTGATGTTAATGTTTTGACTTACAATAAAATCACACACATAAATGGCTATATAGTAGTGCCAGTGGAATATGTGTGTCCATGAGAGAGCGGAATATAAAACATGACAGTAAGAGGAAGATATGTATTTCATCTGAATCATAACATACTTTATGACAAGAAGGTGACATGAGCCTCTCAATTGTCTCTCATGCTCTGTAAACATTTCATATTTTGGGTATTACTAAAAATAGTAGACCGATTGACACGTTTCCCTTTCTGTACAGTGTTTTAATTAATTGTATGGTATTGCCAGGTAGCACAATATCCGAAAGAGCAGGAACATTTTGGTCAATGTAATTTCACAACACAGTGCTGAAATATAATAGTTGACCTTAGGTTACTGTAATTCAGTCTGCTGCTTCTTTCCTCCTCCTGCAGCATAGTCAGGGATTGTTTAATCACACGAGGCCCTTTAAATTTGTCCAAAAATACATTTCAGTAGTCAGCCAGCTGTGGTTATCCTTATTTGATAGTGCATTTACTTGGATAGGTAATGTAAACAATCATACTTGTTGACATTGAGATACAAGGTAGAAATGTGTGGGTCAGATTAGCAGTACATAGTTGTTCTAGCCACTCAGAGAATTTATTTTAATGTGGTGTTAACACGTGGCACCAGGGAACCCCAAGCTAATCCTTTTGGGTAATTGGATAGAGAGGAGCCCTCCTTCACTTATGTACAATATTGATATTTAAATTCAGCAATATTCCTCAAAACCACCTTGCATGGGGAAACAATATTTCAATGATCTTGGGCAATTGCGTATGTGTGTCATTTGTGCTGAAATCACTTGTAATTTAATAAAACGTCAGTAATGGAGTGATTTGTGTTGAATCGTAGCTGCTATGTTATTTGTCAGGGGACTTAAGGTAACATAGCTCGATCACTGAGATACAATCAAAGTGTGTGTGTGTGTGTGTGTGTACGCGTGAGTCAACATGCGTTCGTGTTGACATCACATCGCTGATACAGAAAGAGCCCAGAAATAGCGAGGCCTGTGGTGTAAGAGGATTAAGAAGAGATTAGGCCCTGTGATTGCTATGTGCCTCTCACTCCAATAGATAGGCCATCTTTTTAACTGCACTGTTACAGCCAATCTACTCCCCTTCCCCATCACAGACAGCCCCCAGAGAAATCAAATGAGGTGACAGCAATGAGACGGGGTTAGCATAGGCAGTGTAATGTAACAGCAGCCCTGGCTCTCCTCTTTCATTGAGTGAATGAATATGCTGATGTGCGCTTGCATGTATGCTACAGTTGTTTCTTTGAAGGATTGACACTTTGTTTCCATATTCAATGGACTGGATTTAACAAAACTACATTATTCTTAGCACTATTATATATGCACTGTCCTCGTAGAGATAGTGTTAAAGTCATCTAAGCACACAGATGTTTACTTTGTACAATATCCAAGTCATACTCTACACATGAGACCCTTGGTGCCAAATGTACCTGCTGACCCATCCCTGCAAATGGTGTCTGTCACACCCCTCATTTTGATTTATCCCCATTTTACAGAGATTATGAACGATGTCATCAAGAAATCAAGAGAGAAAGGACAATGGAAGGTATGGGCTTCTTGTTGTCTTGTGTTTGATTTGTATAAAAGGAAAGGATGTATTTGTATGTTTGTGTGTCCAGTTGTGCATGGATGTTTGTATTTTGTAAAAGTGCATCAGCGACTCAGAATGCAATTGTCACTCTGTCCAGGTGTTGGTAGTGGACAAGCTGGCCATGAGAATGATATCAGCCTGCTGTAAGATGACAGACATCATGTCAGAGGGCATCACCAGTGAGTAGCCATATTACGTGATACTGTCTCTCACTTAAAGCTTAACAAGTCTATTTCTTTTCATGTAGTCATATAATAATGCATTGAAAAAGATTCCTCTATGTATAGAATTTCCAAGGCACGCATTCATAATATTTTGTGGTTTTGCGGTCTCTCATAAACACTAGGTTAGAAACATTCATTAGAATGTTGTTGTTCACACAAAACCTGAAGTATATGACATATGTGGCATGGAATTAAGCACAGGAAAAATTTGCCACATTTACATATATTTAGATTAGATTTAGACATATTTATTTTACACTTTTCCTCTAGGGCTGAAATTTCCACAAAATTCCTCTCAGTTTACGCTGAACTCCAACACAAATCCTCGATGCAATGGCACTGCCCACAATAACACTGACTACATGACTCAGCCAGTGCATTAGCAGTGTGACAAAGTCATTGACCCACCTAATGGCTAATGTTTGTTCCCCCAGTTGTTGAGGACATAACAAAGAAACGTGAGCCTCTACCCAGTATGGAAGCCATCTACCTAATAACACCATCCGATGAGGTCAGACTAACTCTCCCGAATAGCTGCTTCACGTCAAAACCATACACACAGTACATGCCTACTGTTCTTCCCCACTTTGACCTCCCTGACATAACGACATGTCTCCCTGTTGTCTTGTTCAGTCAGTGGAGACGCTCATATCTGACTTCAGAGACCCCAGCAAACCCCAATACAGAGGATCCCACGTTTATTTCACTGACAGTGAGTTGACATTTCAAAGCACTGTAACCTTAGAATTATTGTGCCAACATCAAAATTAAAATGTTTGATTTGTTCAAACAGATTTTTTCCCTTACTTTTCTTATTTCTTTGTGACCCTGACAGCTATTCCAGATTCGTTGTTTAACCTGTTGACAAAGTCGCGCGCCTCCAAAACCATGAAGGCCTTAACTGAGATCCACGTCGCCTTTCTACCCTATGAGTCACAGGTGAGGCACTGTCTGAGCTTGGGAACTAGGGCAAATAGTGTATGTGTGTGTGTGTGTGTGTGTGTGTGCATGTGTGTGTGTGTGTGTGTGTGTGTGTGTGTGCGCATACTTGAAACAAAGAATTGTATCTACAATCTACTATCTATTTTCTTTGTTTGATGAACTTGCAAGCACAGAGGGAATGACCATGTAGAGTGAGAGAACAGGGCTGGGGTGAGTGGGGTTGGGGGGCTATGGGGGTTGTGAGGGTGGAGGAGTGCTGACTGTGTCGGGGTAGGTTTTTCTCCATGCGAGGTGGAACGTTCCAGAACAGCTTTAGCCTCCAATCCTCCGCTGCTGTCCTCTAGATTTAATCCCGAGGGGAAGGGAGATGCCACACTGCCCAGCCTCCACACCCTCCTCTAATCCCTGACATCATTGGCTGTTTAAAGAGATGGCCCTGCCCTGCAGCCAATAGGAAGGCTTGAGAAAGGATGTGTGTCAGGAGGAAACATAGGGCTTGTGGTCATGCGATGGGCCAACAGATGGGCGTGTATGTGTGTGTGTGTGTGTGTGTGTGTGTGTGTGTGTGTGTGTGTGTGTGTGTGAGACTGTGACTGTGACTGTGACAGTGAATGTGACTGTGTGTGTGTTTGGAAGTGTCAGTGCGTGGAGAAAGTAGGCTCAATTCACACACATTATTGTAGGGGGAAGGGGAGGGGATAGAGGGATATGCAGCGGAGCTGTGTTGAGCCATAAGAGTATACAGAAGAATGAAGTCCAGAGCTAAACTCCATAGTCTATGTATAGTCTAATAGCCTCCCTCACCGACAGCGTTTCAAAGCAAACACTCGCCATAATGCTTGCTTTTGTTTGCTATGCTTCCTTTTATCTGTAAAATGTCCTTGGGTTGCCAAAAAGACACTCTTAAATAAAAGTAACTATTCTGATTAATATCCTTATTATAAATATTATTATAATTATATTTATTTTTAATATTATTATTATTATTATAAATATTATTATTATACATAAATCAGTAATGTAAATCCAGACTACCTTACTGTCAGCACACCAACCAGGCATCACTTCCCCAGACACACTTTGCATTAGCTGTCCATCTTGGGCTGGACATATCTTCATATTTGTATGGTTGCTGGCTCCTCAGGTGTTCTCCCTGGACAAAGTGGATGCCTTCCAGGACTTCTACAGCCCTTACAAGGCTGACGTGAAACACAACATGTTGGAGCGCTGTGCCGAGCAGATGGCCACACTCTGTGCCACGCTAAAGGAGTACCCTGGGGTTCGATACAGAGGGTGAGAGACAGAGCCAGAGAACAGCAGCTTTTTGGACATGTTGCGATATCACTTCATTGTCACAACTAGCATGGGATAGAATAGATTTATCACACAATCGAAAATAGAAATGGCACCGTCGCTATGATTCTGTATGACACAATGACATGCTTTCTGTCTTTGCTCAGGGAGTATAAGGACTGCTCAGTTCTCGCTCAGATGGTTCAGGAGAAGTTGGATAGCTACAAGGCTGACGACCCCACCTTGGGAGAGGTTAGCAACCATCCAAGTATAAATGCAGCTAACCTGATTCATTCATCCTTGTCTCCGAAAGGGAAATAATTGAGGTCAGAGATGCAGGTTGTCCCCAGACTGCAAGAACGTTGGTTCAATTCGATCTTGTCCTTCTTCAACCTCACAGCATTGTGCAAAAGATTCACGCATAGGGGAGGATGATAGTTAAGGCATGCAAGCTTATTTTCTCTCTCTCTCTCTCTCTCTTTCTCTCTCTCTCTCTCTCTCTCTCTCTCTCTCTCTCTCTCTCTCTCTCTCTCTGTCTGTCTGTGCGTGTGTGTGTGTGTGTGTGTGTGTGTGTGTGTGTGTGTGTGTGTTCGTGTCTGCAGGG
>JAVQIZ010142054.1:0-16590 GCA_036023535.2 Galaxias brevipinnis | reverse complement strand
TTCTCTACCCTCTGTAGTGCGTGTAATGCCATAATTTTCGTTTGCATATTTGTAAATTATCAGTACAGTAAATCAGAGACTACTTCTGGATAGATTAGCCTTGCTGAGATTTGATGATGCAGCCTTTACATGGTTGCAGGACTACCTCTCTGATAGAACACAGTGTGAAAAAAGGGTGTGCCACAAGCTTCGGTATTAGGTCCTACATTGTTTAAACTTTATATTAATGATATATGTGCCTTTGTAAAAGACTGTAACGTACATTTCTATCCACACCATTCTTTATTATTGTGCTCCATCCATGGAACAGGCAATGTCAAACCTGACAAGGGAATTTAATTGTGTACAGAAATCCCTTAGAAATCTAAAATCAGTCCTTAATGAGTCAAAAACTAAATATGTGCTTTTCTCAAGGGCCAAAAGTTAGATTATAAGGCATATAACATTTGCTCCCTTAATGGGGCCCAAATTGAGCGTGTTACAGTTTACAAATACTTGGGAATTTCACTAGATGAAAAGTTATCATTTAAGAAGCATGTGCTTGAACTCACAAAGAAGGTGAGGATCAGATTTGGAGCTCTATATAGAATAAGGTCATGCTTTTCACTTGAAAATAGAAAGACAATTGTAAAATATGCTCTCTTGTCAGTCAGGGATTATGGTGATATTGTGTATATGCATGCAGCCCCAACTATTTTAAAGTTCCTTGATGCAATTTACCACAGTGCTTTGTGTTTTGTAACTGGGGATAGTATATAACTCATTATACACTGTATACAAAAGTATGATGGTCTTCTCTTAGTGATAGGAGAGAAAAACAATGTCTCTTATTGTTTACAACGCATTGCTGGGCAAGTTACCTTTTTACCTCACTTCATTATTAAAATACAAATCCAGTAGTCAGGAACGCTCAAAGGACTATATCACCCTTGAAAGCCGCAAAGTGAACAGAACTAGCTTTCAGTTCTTTGCCTCGGATAAATGGAACAAGATACAACAGGAATTTAAATTAGAGAAGTTTGTTTCTGTTGAACAATTTAAACTTTTACTGGAGGATTTTGGAGCTGAAGAGTGCTCTTGTTTTGGTTGAAACTTAAATATTATATTCATTAGCTCCATTAGCTATAACGCTTATCCTTTGCAGGGTCGCGGGGGGCGAGGGGGCTGGAGCCTATCCCAGCCGACACAGGGCGAGAAGCGGGGTACACCCTGGACAGGTCGCCAGCCCATCACAGGGCTAAATATTTGCTTAAATACTAAAATATTAAACTGTATTGTAAATATTGTATTGTAAACATTATTATTTATTTTAGATGTTTTAAAATATTTTTTATTTATATATTCTGCCTTTAAAAAGGGCACTGCTGGAGAGGAGACCTGGTCAGTCGGTTAACCCTGTATAAATAATGACACATTTTCAAGACAACAGTAAGTCACTCTCGCGATATCTTGACGTAACGTTAGCTTGATACGCTCGTTATTTAGCCAGCTTACGTTAGTTTAAGCTTTACACTTGGCGCATATTAACAAACTATGCAAATTAGCCACAATATTTATTATTTCGACTTGGCAAACAATCGCGCGAATGTGCATGTTTTACATTTGATTCGTTTGATTGTAAACTTTGGAGGAAATATGGCAGTAGGACGAACAAATATATTGTATAAATAAGCATGACGTATTAGCTAGCTAGTTACCATCATGTAAGCTAAGCAACATTACCGTCCTTAGCAACGGGAGACGCTTTTTTGAACATCCCAGTCCGGACATGATCCAGAGACTAACACAACGTTGCATTGTTATTCACATTGTGCTTGGAAAATAATTACGCTTATTAGCATGTTCGTGTAATGTTTTCTAATCGGAATATTGCTATTGTGTTGTTTACATAGTGGAAAAAAACAACTGCCTGGAGTGTTGAGAAGGTCGACATTGAAGGAAACATTGTTGATTACACCTCTCGGTTATATTTTGTTGAGTGCTCGTGTTAGTGAACTCGTACTTTAATACCTTTTGTTTTGCCAAGCGTTTACCATGAGATTAAAGACATCGTTGCTGAAGGAATCTAAACATATCCTTTTTGCTTTCTGCTATCATTTGGATTGTGAAATGTCTTAAGCCCTAGGAATCTGTGCACATCTTCGTGGCAAAGAGTTGTCATAGTCCTTGGTACGGTTACCGTTAAATTGGTTGCAGGGTTAAGTTATTGTAGCACACAGCACATGTTACCAGTCTATGCCCTAGCTCGATTTTTTCCAAATCCAAATTCAGTCTGTGTGCCCACCCCCACCGCACTACTCAAACACAGGGATTCAGTGTTGCTAATTTAATGATATACATCTTACAAAAGTCCTCCTTAACACCTAGGCACATAAGGAGCTTGTGAGCTGTGTGGGTTGGACCACAGCAGATGAGCTATTCTCATGCAGCGAGGACCATCAGATCCTGAGGTGGAACCTGCTGACCAACGAGACCAGTCTGGTAGTCAAGCTACAGGAAGACATCTATCCAATCGACCTGCACTGGTTCCCCAAGACCATAGGTGGCAAGAAGCAGGTCCTGGCAGAGAGCTTTGTCCTCACAAGCACCGATGGCAAGTCTTGAACTCACCTCATAAACAAGCCACAGATATGAAAAAGATTCAAAATACCAAAGGAAACGGATAATAATTTCGGACGTACAGTGTAAACCATACTTTTTTTCTGAATATTCAGCTAGAACTTGTGTTGAGAACAGTTTGCTTTAAAATAGAATATCGGAACCTTATTGAGTCCAACCTAAATGTATTGTAGCCCAATTCACTTTTTACTATATCAAGCTAGAAAGTTGAGTGAGTGAGTACATAGGGGTTTCTTGGAGCAGATACATCTTATAAGTGTCATAGACAGTCTACTGTATGTTAAAGTGACTAGGTGATCTGAAGTAGTTGCTTTGCCTATATCTGACCTAAACACACAGCATGTGGATGTACTACCACGGCAGGCTATGTGTGGTCACAAAGCTAATGGCAGTGTAGGGTTGCATAAACACACCCACAAACTGAAGGGGCAATTTTCTCTGGCAGACCACGAAGCACTAGAAACTCTGTGACCATTCACTTTTGCAGCTTTCCAGAGCTTTTTTGGAGTCTTTATATAGCACAAACAATTTTTTGTGTCATATCCATAGAAATAATTGATGCCTACCTGCTGTTAGGCAGAATAGTTTTTTTTCTTTTTCTGTTATTTTCTGTTTCTTTCGATCTTTCAGTTAATAGAGATTTCTTTGGATTGAGTAATTTCTCTATAACACCTAGACACAAATATCAGTTATCCAGCCAGAGAATAAACGTTTTGGTTGGTGTTGATAACGTGTATGGGATTCCCAAACTTTATTCGGTGCATGAATAAACCTGAGTCTTTAGCACTGAAAACAAGTAATCTACTATAGGAGCACTTTCACTATTGTATTTTCTATTCACTATTTTCAATTTGAAAGTGTCTTCCGTGCAGCCAGCTATAATTGTTTTTCCTACTACCTGCTTTTCTGAGTACGCAACATTCACTTTTTTCAGGGCATCCAAAAATAGAAAGGGGAGAGAACAGCAGCATGCTGATTTGCAGTTTTATGCAACCAGAAATTACATGGAGCATTCAGATTTTTTTAATACCCACTGCCACAAAGTATATGGTTGAGTCCTGTCTTTGATAACTGTCTCTATGCCTGATCGCTTCGTGTCTCCGGCGATAGGACTTTAATGCTATGACGGGAGGACTTTGCGTTCTCTTTTCCGGTTTGGTGTTATGATTACACAAGGCTTTTCCTTGATCAAACCAAGATGACACAAGAGCAAAGACCTGTCTGGCAGGCACCAGAGGGATACGATAGTAGAAACTCAAGCATGAACTTTCATATAGCTCTCGATCTTTTGATTTGTATGATATGCTCCAATTAGATAGATGTTAGATAGATAGCAATGTTTTCCCAAATATGCAGTCGTTGTGCCTTTGGTCAATGCCTTATCCTACCAAAGCCCTAAATCCAGCGAGAGAAATTGGGAGGAAACATTACTAGCGATTCATCGATGGCAGATTAGGAACATGATCAAATGATACATGGAGGCTCGGCACTTCCAGAAAGACAGTTTGTGACGCGCACACACACACACACACACACCTTTATTCCAACATGGACTTTGTTGTTCCCCGTCTGTTACTTATCACTCTTCAGGGAAATTCCATCTGGTCTCCAAGACTGGGCGCATTGAGAAAAGTGTGGAGGCCCATAAAGGAGCTGTCCTGGCTGGGAGATGGAACTACGATGGCACGGCCCTCATCACAGGTGAGTAGAACAGGGCATCAACAGACACTCATGCACACCAAGGCCTTCTTCAGGTTGTGAACCAACAGGCCTTCCGTCTTCTCTATAATGTGGCCCACTGAAATCTATATCATTTGTATTAAGGTAGTCATTTATTACTGCTCTGAACTTAGTGTTTTTTGTTTTTTTCTGTCAGCCGGTGAAGACGGTCAGATTAAGATTTGGTCTAAGAGTGGCATGCTTCGTTCTACCCTATCCCAGCAAGGTAAGACAGACAATATATAACAATTAACCTAGCTCACTTGCTTGGATCACATTGATAGTGTTAGGTCCTTTTATTTTTTTATTTTGTTGTGTAGAAAAGCGCTACCTGTCAGTCAATGTATTATATTATTGGCATTATTTTGTATTTTGCTAGCTTGGGGCTTTGCCTGTGGCTTTCATTGTGGCTTACAGACTCTGCCACAAAGTTTAACCACGCTCAGTCTGGAGCTTGGAATGAAATCAGCATGACAGACAAACAGTAAATAGACTAGATCGAGTTTTGGTAACAATTTAGTTACTGAACAGTGTCTCACAGAATCACTGCCCTCTAGTGCTTCTCATACAGTGAGAGGGTGGAGGAAAGAGTGCCAGGGTTCCATAGAGGAACACAGGAGGTATGTGTGATGAGAAGTTCATTGAGAGTGTGTGTTTGTGTATGTGTGTGCTAATCTTCAGCTCAAGTGTAATAACAATGTGGTTAGCACTGGCATGTCATGTCTTGTCTTGTATCAGTGCTAAACCTGGTGTGCGTGCAGAAACACACACACACACACACACAGTTTTACACTTATCAGCAGAGTCACTTTACTGCATAGGCAGTTTTTTTCCATTTATTTACCTCTGGCAGTCCAACCATATGTTGGCATAGGCCTCCCAAGAAATTAAATGATGTCCTGCTTGTTCCCAATGTAGCACATCGTTGCTCCCTTATAATAAATGTACGAATGGAGAAAACGTACCTCGTAGTCATCTGGTCAAGGGGTCCTCCCTTGTTGCTGAAAGTGTGCCCTCCAATCCGGAGGTGAAGAGGCCAGGCTCAGTGGGCCGGACACTTCTAACCAGGTCAGAGCCAAAACGCAGCCTGTAGCCAGCAGCCACCAGCCACGTGAGTCCCTCAGAAGGGGACCGGCCAACCGACCCACTGGCGGAGGTTTAGTAAACACAAGGCAACAGTAACACACAGCCACCAATTACAGCTTCTCTCTCTCAAACATACACACACATGCACACACTACTGTTTATGAAAGACCCTGTGGCGTAAAGAGCACCTCTCTGGATGAAAGAACCAATGAGACCTCTTGCAAAAAGAGAGAAGGAGAGAGAGAGCGGGAGGGAGAAGGAGGTAAAAGAGATCCTTGACGAGAAAGCTTGGCAGACAAGACTATAATCCTCATGTGTATTCAGGGGGCCCAACTCCTTGTGCCTGCCATGACAAAAATGTTTCCCTCCTTAAACTGGACTCCTGGTCAGTGCCCAGGGGAGCGGAGCCCAGCCGGGCCCGGTATAAGGGCCATGGAGGAGGCCAGGTCACCCGGCGGTTGTTACTGTCTCAACAGAGAGGGAAACGGTCTGGACAAAAGGCTGCGTTCCCTTTCAGCGCACTTGTGTCCTTACTCCTGTTTTGCGCTCCGATTAAGTCGGCTTGTGCTCGAATATTTGCCTTTGTGTCGCGATTGCCTTTGTAGTTAGGTCAGATCATTTAAAATGACAATTGGGGAAGGAAATTAACTTTTTGTCCCTTTTTGTGTGTGTTGGCCTAATAGAATAATGCTACTGAATACGGTTGAACACTGTATCATACACAATCCTCCAGCTCCATTTTTATTAAAAGTGCCATAAAGTTTCAAAGTTTAATTGGGAGTGGAGTTTTATTTGTCGCTATAAAAATACTTCTAATGATCCGTTTTGCCGTCCTGGGCTGATTAATTGTTTCTTTGCTTTTGCAAGGTTCTGCCTCCTAACATTAGTGGTGCACGTTGGGGTGGAACCTTTCCAGTAGATGACATAGTATAGTCCTCCTTTGTAGGGGCCAAGGCCTGCTGGTTGGGTAGAATGGACAGCAGGGGAAAGGGATTATCCTAAGCAGCAACTCTCCCCTGCTTTCAGCCTTCTCCTGAAAGTGTCCGTCTGCTGTGAGGTGAACCATGGCCCCTCTTTGGAGCTGCCTAGTGGCCGACTGCCTGCAGGCAGCTGGCACAATGCTCATGCACACACACACACATACGCACACACCAACACTAGCTCTTCCCAGACCTACAAAACAAATGCAGACTGGCTTGGTGTCTTGAGCAGGTGTGGACACATCATCCCTACGGGAGATGGATCTGTGCAGGTGCTGCAAATTTAAAAACCATGCCACTGCATGCACACGCGCATGCGCACACACGCACACACACACACTACGCTACGCTAAGCTAAACATGCATAACATACATTCAACACACATGCAAACACAAAGAAGAAGCACAGCAGGAGGAGACACAGGTACAACTGGGGTCCGTTGTTGTGCTTTTGAATGGCATGATGTAACTGTGACCCATTTGGGAGAGGGAAGAAAGAGAGGGGGGGGTGAGAGGTAGGCGGAGAGCGGGAAGGCAGAGGGCGTTTGTCTCAAACTGCTTTCTTTGCCTTTGTCAGCTCAAGATCATGTGACCTCTTGGCATTGAGAAACCACCAGCACCTGGAGCAGGGTTAAATGTCAGCCCTCTTTGTACAAACATACACACACACACACATACATAAATGCACACACGCTGCTTGGGCAGGTTTTTCTCTCTGGCTCAGCTGTCCTGCTGTGCTACATTGCCCATTGTTTGTAGGCTGACTGTCTTTGCAAACTCAATCTTATTCCCACAGCATAGATGAAGTAATATCACCCTCTCTCTAAATTGGGATTTGAGACCTCTTTACAGAGAATTAGAAATGCAATATCCAGTAGCTACTGCACTCACTCTCCAGCTATGTGTGGGGTATGCTCAGTGTTGTGTGAGTAAATAATCGAGGGAATAGGCCATTTGATGTGGTACCTCTGTAGGCTTTTCTGTTAGGAAGGGGACCGGTTGTTGACCGTGGCCCCTGGTGTGTTCCAGGCTCTCCGGTGTACTCTGTGGCCTGGGCCCCTGACTCCGACAGGATCCTCTACACAGCAGGCCGACAGCTGGCCATCAAGCCCCTGCAGCCCAGCGCCAAGCTCCTCCAGGTACAGTAAACCACCTCCTGTGTGCGTGTGTGTGTGAGATAGAGAGAGCGCGAGCTTGTGCATGCACATTGTTTTATTGTTTTAGGGCTAATATTTTGTTGAACAGATTGAACTGTAGCATAGTAGTTCTCTTGAAGGTGAGTGATGTGAGAGAGATAGGATTGACGAGCCTGCCATTCAGTGAGTTATTTTTCTTGTTCATGTATACATTTGTTTATTGTTCTTGCTGGAGCTGCATTGCGCCAGGGACCTTGAATAAACACCAGAGGGTTCGGTGTGCTCCCACTCTCCCCCGCCTTTTAGCACACGCACGTACACGCGCACGCGCACACACACACACACACACACACACACACACAACTCAACTCCATCACCTCTCCCTCAGCAACAGCTGGCATTGTGAGGAGCCCCCTGCACAACCCTGTGACCCCTGTAGCCTCCTATCCCTCTCGTTTTCCCTCTCGCTCTCTCGCTGACACACACACACACACACACACATTCTTCCCCCCGTGACTGTGAGTGTCAGAGGTGTGAGGGGTAGAGGCAGAGAGGGAGCTGGAGAGAGTAGAGACAGCTGAGCTGTGCGTTGTGACAGGCTCTGCTCTGTGTTACTGGGTCGCCTCCGACTCGCCTCTTAATTGAATCCAGGAGCCAGGGCAGAGCCTTCGCCAGTCGCCACGGTGACAGTAGCCAGACACGCCCCCCACTTTTGTGGCTCAAATCGCGCACGGCCCCGAGGAGCGATAATCGGACTGGGGGCTCCCGTCAGAATCCCCATCCCAGTCCCAACTCAGGAGAAGGTTTTCCCTGGGTACCTAGGACAGCGAGCCGTCATCCCTCTCCCCTGACCTCTCTGGACGGTGGCCGTGTGTCTAGTGAAGGAGGACGCTGGGCCTGCACGCTTCTTTCTACGGGGTTCCACCTCGTTAGGAACGGTCTTTGCTCACAGCTCATAGGTCCCTCTCCCTCTCTCGTTCCCCGGCCTCCCCCTTCGTCCCACCAGATAACCTGCCCCTGGTCATCCAAGGTGCGAGTCTGGGTTTGTGGGCCGGCTCTTTGTCCTCTTCCCTTTTTTCCTTCGTTCCCCTCTCGCCCGCCCCCCCTCACGTTTTCTCCCTCCCCCCAGTGGAAGGCTCACGACGGGGTCATTCTGAAGGTGGACTGGAACTCGGTCAACGACCTCATACTGTCGGGTGGGGAGGACTGCAAGTACAAAGTGAGTATGTTCTCACCAAGCTTTACAGCCCCCCTCCTTATCCGTTCCATCACGTTGCTGTCCATGCACGGTATTGCATTGAAAGTGTCAAGTGTAACTGTTTAGATGACCTCTGAAACAACGTTCAGTTAAACAACATCACCAATGTATAGTAGAAGGCAAAATAGTCTGTATCTGAAAACAATATGACCAGCGTGGTATTGGACTGCTGTGGATGTCCTCACCCTTCTCTCAGGTGTGGGACAGCTACGGTCGCCTGCTCTACACCTCGTCCCCGCATGACTACCCAATCACCTCCCTGTCCTGGGCTCCGGACGGCGAGGTGTTTGCCGTGGGCTCCTTCAACACCCTGCGCCTCTGTGACAAGACGGGGGTGAGGAGCAATCCCTACACACACTGACACACACACACACACACACACTCCTCTGACCCTCATCATCACACCCAGCCGTTTTAACACCCACCCTTTGCCTTCCTCTCTGGTCCTCATGCCACAGTCCTCCTGCCCTATTTGGGGATTCCGAGAGACTAATCTGGCCCTTATCAATCCTCTGCTGCCCGAGGCCATCCCACTGTGTGTGTGTGTGTGCGTGCGTGCGTGCGTGCGTGCGTGCGTGCGTGCGTGCGTGCGTGCGTGCGTGCGTGCGTGCGTGCGTGCGTGCGCCTGTGCCTGTGTCTGTGTCTGTGCATAGGTAGCTGTGTGTGTTAGCCAGGCATACCCGTTCGCTGGAGCTCGTCGTTCGGTGTCCCCGGAACATTTTCCGTGGAGAGCCCTGCCCAGCGTTCCTACTTGCCGTGTGTCAACCCCATCAGGCCCCGCGCCACATGTCATTACTACCTGGGGCCGACGCTAACGGACGCCGTAATGAGAGGGGAAATGGGAGACTGAGGGATGGTAATTGGGTTTTTTATTACTCCTCAACGTTTGGCCCGGGACAATTGGCTACAGATTCCTGATCTTTCTCTCTCTCTCTCTCTCCCTCCCTCTCACCGTCTATGTCCCTCTCCGCCGGTACGGAGTTCGGTTTGAGGCTCTAGCTGGAGTTTGCGTGGGGATGTCAGTGCGTTGGTGTGTCAGCCGGGCCCTAATGAAAGCAAACAGCCGGGCCTGGGCTCCTCTCTTCTCCCCGGCGCTGATCACCAGCCATTTCATGGCCCATTTTGATCTGATTAGGATCAAATGGCGTTTTCTTTTTCTTTCTCCAGGCACTAAAGCAAATGGGCTGGAGAGAGCCCTGAGCCAATGCAGATGTCAGCTACAGAGAGGCTGGGAGGAGCCAGCCGAGTGCGCGCGGTGTGTTCCTTTGTGGGTGCACGCTCGTTCGATCGAACCTGGCGCTCTTTGTGATGCGCGGGCGCGGGTCGTGCTCCAGGCTGTTAACCTTCTGGGAGAGCTCCAGACCTCATTTTGAAACCTTTTAGACCGTCTGACAGTAGACTGTAGCAGTGCTGATAGGAGAACAGGACGGGCTACCTGGTCACCCTGTGGCTGGGTCCATTGTTTGTGTGTGTGTGTGTGTGTGTGTGTGTTGGGGGGGGGCGTTGGGTTAGGGTTCAGAACTCAGCAATGCTCTCACTATAACTGGGGTATAGGTATGTTTGCCTTCTCGTTCCCTGAAATCTAAACCCCCCCATCAGCGAGTGAGGCTGTAATGTGCAGCCTGGGATGGGAGGGTTGCTCCAGCCCGGGGAGAGCCGGAGAAGCTCTGAGAAACAAAGAGAGAGAGAGGGGGAGTGGAAGAGGGAGCACTGCTTTCACAGTTTGCTGGACGACTTCTGGACTGTGGGTCAGTGTCACACACACACACACACACGTTCATACAATGGTCATAAAAGCTGCAAATGTGCGCGTAACACGCGTACTATGCTGTACGTGCGTCACACATGTCGCACACGAAGACAGATTGCACGCAGACGCAGGCCCGCGGCCTCTGGCCCTGTCCTGGTTTGCCTGGTGCTGGGTCTGTGTGGGGCAGGGTGCTAAGGGTTAAGCCCGGGAGGAATCTTTGCCGTTACTAGCGTGACTAATAGGCCGGAGTTTCACTCTGTCTCTCTGCTACAATGAAACGTTGCTCTTCCCTTGGCTGGCCTGTGGCTGCTGCTGCTGCTGCTGCCTCAGCAAGACCGGCCCCCGACGCCACGTTTAACCCCCTACCCCCCAGGCCGGCGCGGCTCCGCTCCGCGCCGGCCCTGCCGAACACCCCCCCCCCCCCCCACCACCACCACCACCACCACCACCACCACCCTAGCTCCCCCTCCTCGTACTTTTCCTCAGCCCTGGGTCTCTGCACCACGGGACAGATGTAGAGCATTACCCCCTTCATTATCACAGGGCAAGGAGGGTGGGGGGTGGGGGGGGGGGGTCGGGCCCCCTGCTAGACGCAATCACACGCACATACACAAACACATAGTACCCAGCTACGCACACAGAGTTGTCCAGAGTATTAGTTGAATAAACAAGCAATTGTGGACACATGCACATGGGATGCAGGCAGCGGGGCCCAGGTTTGGAACCTAACAGAACCTGAAAAGTTGTTTAGGACGTTTATGGGTTGCCTAATTTAGTCTATAGGCTCCTGTTGAATTGCCCGAGTAGAAAAGAGGACTTGCCCCCTCATAGACTCTGAAGGCACAAAGCAGTGCACTGTCCCTTTTACAAGAAGTCTGTGTATGTGCCTGTCTAAGTGTATGCATGTGCCCACATGCCTGTTAGAGTGTGTGTGTGTGTGTGTGTGTGTATGTGTGTGTGTGAGAGAGAGAGCGAGCGAGCGTGCCCTGCGAGACAACAGTCTATTTACGAGGCGCTGCAGCTGGTGTCTAGCGTCTGGACCCTGTCACGATCCCTGACACTGTGTCACTGGCTAACAAGTGTGACTCATTGTGCCAGGCTAGCGTGCTCTCTCTCTCTCTCCTCTCTCTCTCTCTCTCTCTCGTCCTTCTCCCTCTCTTTCCCGCTCTCTTTCTTTCTCCCTCCCTTTCCCCTCCCCCTCTTTTGCTTTTTTCCCCACTTCTATCCACTGTACATCTGTGCTCACACTGACTAGGAAAATCCAAGGAGAAAGTTTTTTTCTGAAGGTATTAATCAGGATCTAGTGTGATCAAGTATGAAGATCGGATTTTTTGAAGCAGGCCGCATCCTAAAGACCGTTCCACTTTCCCGGCTTAACTTACCCAGTGCCCAGTTAAGGTAGCCTGATGTTGACCGAAGGCAGTCTCCTATTGACCCATCTGTGTGGCCTCATCTAAAACCATAGTGTCACCCATAATGACATAAAAGCCACCAATTGTGTCCTTGAACCTCTGTCAGTATGTGTGTGTGTGTGTGTGTGTGTGTGTGTGTGTGTGTGTGTGTCTCCTTCCCCCGCAGTGGAACTGGAAAGTCTGAGCCCGTCTCCTCCCTCTCGTAACATCTGTCCCTCTCTCCCAGCCATGGGAGATATAGGCCGTCATAAAATGTGTGTCAGATTTATAGCTCACGGTTGTGGCGTCGTTCTGGGGAGCTGGCCTGACTACGGCAGGGAAGAGTAAAAAAAGAAAAGAAAAGAAAGCCGCTATCTACGCAAAGCAGCCCTGCCAAAGCACCGCCGTCGACCGTCCACGGCGTCTCGGCTGGGCTCCCCCTTGCCCCGCTGTCTCCCCTGTCGTCCTGTCAAATGAAACAAGCCGGCCCGGGGCCCTCCTGTCTCTCCCTCAGCAGGGGCACCCCCCCCACCCCCCCCCACCCCACCTCCCCCTCGTCTCGGCAACGCCGCGTCCCATCAGCCACTCAGGTTTGAAGGGTTGGAGTGGGCTCCGCTCCCCTGAGTGCTTTCTAATCACTCACACACATCTCGCGTACGGACAGACACACACACACGCACGCACACACACTCCCTCCTCCCTCCGCTGGGTGAGCCCCCACCAGGGTCTTTATTCGTCCTGCCCGGATCAACTCTCTGGGAATGGGACCGCGTCCAGCTGGAATCGCCGGCTCTCACTCTCCCTCTCTCAGACGCGCGCACACACCCACACACACACAAACACACATGAACACACACATAGTGACACACACACACACACACACACACACACACAGCTATCTCGCTCTGTGTTTCTATAGCATCTTTGTCCCCCCCCCTCCTATAGATGCCAGCTGCTATTTACTCTTCCATGGTGACTGAGTGTCTCTCTGCACAGTCTCATCTCCTCCTAATGTCCCCCCGCTCTGAAGGACTTGGCTCCCTCCTTAGAGGACCTGTCTCTCCCTATATGCCCCAGCGTCGCCTCTCTCCTTCCCAGCCCGGCACTCAGCCCGCCACAGGCTGCCGATCGTGGCCCAGCGCCGGTCCCAGGCCTGCCCCCTGGCTCCCGGAGACGAATAGCAGCCCTCGGGCACCGAGCCACCGCTGGTCCGGGACCAGCCACGTTCGGTGGAGCTCGGAGAGAGGCCAGCGAAAGCCCCGCTCATTTATTAGTTCTCTCTGCTTGATGTGTTTTCATCACGTGAGAGAGCGAGAGGGGACGGGGAGCGGGGAGCGCCGTGCAGATGGAGGAAAATGTCACTGCATGAGGGAGAGAGCAGGCCGGCCCGTGCAAGCGGGAGGGGAGGGAGGAAGAGGAGGGAGGGAAGGGGGTTAAGAGGGGGGCGAGGGAGAGACAGACAAGTGAAGGAGAGAGCTGTGTAGAAAAAAAGGCCGGCACATGTGGAGAATGGGCTTACACACTAAAGAAAGACAGAGTTAAATAAGAAAAAAAGGGGAGAGAGCGTGGAAAAGAAAGAAAAAAAATCCTCTTTTGTGTGTAGAAGCGAGGGAGCGAGTAAGTTTGAGCAAGTAACAAACTGTGTGACTGTGAGAGGGAGGGAGAGAGAGAGAGAGAGAGAGAGAGAACGTTGTCAAACAAAGAGAGTCCTGAGTCAGCAGGAGCAGCCGAGCAGTTTTCTCCCCAGGCAACTGGGCAGGGCTACCCCACGCTCTCCCCCCCCCCCTCCCTCCCTTCTCTCGGCCTCTCTCTTTCTCTCTGTCGAGTGCAGCATGGCCTATAGTTGTGTATGTTAGTTGCCTTGCAGAGGGAGCTGTTGGTTGAAGGGAGCATGAGTCGTCTAAAGGGCACTTAGGGTCTCTCTCTCTCTCTCTCTCTCTCTCTCTCTCTCTCTCTCTCTCTTTTAAGACCAAACTCCCTTCCTCCACGGCCTCCTCTCTTGTTTTCTTTTGAATCATTTTAACTTCTCCTTTTAACACGTCTGGGTGAGGCCGCCTATGAAATGTTTTTGAACAAGTGGGCACATTCTACGTTTATCCACCACCACTTCACAGCCAGTTAAAACAGCCATCAAATGTACCCCCCACCCCCCTCTCTCTCCCTCTCAGTGTGCGTGGTAACAAATGCAAACATTCATGTCGTATTCCGACAGGCAGGTCGGGGTTTCAGCCCCCGGGGAGGGAGCGCGACGGCGGGGTCGAGAGGATCTCTGTGTCAACGAGTTCCTCCGACTGACACACTCACGCACACACACACACACACACACACACACACACACACCTCAGGTGAGGATGTGAATGAGATGACTTTCCGCCACGTTTTAGCCATGACCGCACTTTCATGCTCATTTGCTCCCTCCTCCTATGAGCTCTGTCTCCGCGGGTCTAGATCCACCAGCCACATGTGGTGTGTAGCCCAACCCAGACGACTCGCGCTGGGCAAGGGAGCGGTGTCGTTGTTGAGTCACTGAGGTTTGCTGTGGATTCTACCTGGCGGAGACTAAGTGTCAACGTGAAAACTGAATGTGCCCGTGACCGCATCTCTGAGTGTGTATCCAAAGTGAGTGTGAGTCGGAGGCACCCGTTGACATGAAATGACTTTTACACCTCTGGAGTGTTGGGCGTGGGGCCTGCCGTGTTGGAAGCGGAGAGGCGCGAGCGTGAAAGAGAGAGGGGGAGCGGGTGATAGTAGGGAACTGTCCAATGGATCCTGTAAAGTTGTCTGGGAGAACTGGCCTCCATAAAAGACGATGGGTTCTCCACCACCCTCCCTCCCTCCCTCTTTCTACACACCCATCCCCCTCCTTCCCTCCTCGTCTCTCTCCCTACCTCCTCCTGCTTTCTGTTTCCCGCCCTTCCTCACCCTTCCCCCCTCCCGCCCCCTCATCCACATGACAGCGAGACAGTGCCCTGCCAGGCCCTCTGGCAGAGTCATCACTCCCCAGAGCACTAAATCACTACCTCCACTCGCAAGACAAACATGTCGCACACAGGGGGGTGGGGTGGGGGTTCTAGAAGGAAGGGAGAGAGCTGAAGGGGTGTAGAAAGTTAGTCGAGGAGGAGAGGGAGGGAAAGACAAGGCCAAGGAGAGAGACTTTATTAAAGTTCTAAACTGGAAGAAAAAAAAAAATACGACTTGGCTATGTAGGGCCAGAGGTTTGGAAAGCAAAAAATGGTTGCTCGATCTGCAGCCAGGCCTTTTAAAATGATATATTTTGGGCACGTTTTTCAATCTATTTCAGTGTAAATACGAATTCAGAATGCAGTATTCTTTTTTTTCTTCACCCTCTTCCCATGCACTACCATGGCTGCTGAAGTTACACACCGGTGGAGGCAGAGCTTTTGTGTGAGAGCAGAATGCGGAGTGTTTATTGGTGCATATCACTTTGTTTCTGCCTGATTATTTACATGGCCCATGTCCCCCCTGTTGTGACAAGCCTGGCTGCCAAGCTAAAGTTCATTAAGCTATTACGGGGGACGGAGTCGAGGGGGTTTGAGGTCCAGAAAGGGGGCGAGGGGTATTTTGGCAAGTTCCCAGGGGCCCCCCTCATCTTCCCCTCCCCTCCCCTCTCCTCTCCTGCTCTGGTTGCTCTTGGACAGAAGCAGACCCACTACTTGACATCAACTCATTTATTGAACGACGCTCTCACATGGCATAATTTACAAGATGTTTTTTTACCCCTACGGAAAAGTAATGGAATTGTCATCACACGTGTGTGTGTGGGGTGAGGGGCTTGTGTGTCCGTGTGTGTGTAGGTTGCTGGTATGCATTTTGCCAGTCATGAGAGCCATTTATTACCTATACACGGACAGCACGATATGTTGTGTGAGCTGCACGTCATAAGGGGGATATTTTTAAGATTGATAAAGAGTAATTTAAAGTTTTTAGAAGCCTGCTCCAAGTTCAGGTCATGCAATCTGTCAGCCGGCAGTAGGCTGAATGTGAGAAGTCACTGCTCTGTTGACGAGAGCAGTTTGTGCTGGGTTTCCCCACTCGCCCCTTCAAACAGAAAACACAGTCAGTCTCTCCCTCTCTCTCGCCCTCTCTCTCTTTCTCTCTCTCTCTCTCTCTCTGTTTGTGTGTGGGAGAGTGGGTCTGCGCTACTCAAGTCTCCCATAGAGGGCTGTCTTGGCTTGTGTTGTTGTCCACATTCTCCGGCCCCCTCTGCTTCGTGTGCAGGCCCTTGTGTGAACTTGATCAGGTGTCCCCTCGCCGAGCGGGGCAGAATCACTGCTCCAGTGTGCTCTATCCCTATGTAGCCTATTGTACGCCATGCCGAGCGTCACGCGCCTAGCCAAGTATAAGCCCCGTGCGTGCGTGCGTGCACGTGTGTGTGTGTGTGTGTGTGTGTGTGTGTGTGTGTGTGTGTGTAGCTGGCCTGGTGCTAATAGAATTCTGCTGGCCAGCTCACAGCTGTGTACTGCTGATGAGTCCCAGGAGGCCGCAGCATGTGTCTATGGTTACTGTGTTGAGGCTCCAGCATGAGGCCATGTGTAGATCATTGGGGGCGCCGGGGCGGGCGGGCGGGGGGGGGGGGGGGGGGGGGGGGGGGGGGGGGGGGGGGGGGGGGGGGGGGGGGGGGGGGGGGGGG
>JAVQIZ010142052.1:0-12234 GCA_036023535.2 Galaxias brevipinnis | reverse complement strand
TGATGGTGGGAGGAAACCGGAGTACCCGGAGGAAACCCACACAAACACAGGGAGAACATGCAAACTCCACACAGAAAGGTCCTTGGCTGAGGTGGGGTTTGAACCCAGGACCTTCTTGCTGTGAAATACCTAAAGCAATTGTTCTAATCTAATGTCAGCAAAACCTGGTCATTTTTTTGTTGCAGTAGATTGATCTAAGACAACATCAGCTTCTGTTGCACATTAAATGAAGTTCATGGGAATCTGTAGGAATAGGAATGGTTCTGTTATTAATACATCGTTCATTTCTACAATTTTCTTTCACTAGAAATTATTCCAAGAAAGTGACGATCTTTCTTAGTATTATGTATGGTTCTATATAATAATAACTTATCTAATAACTAATCATTATCTAATCTAATGCATCATCTGCATGTCTAAATTCGTATGGAAGCTGAATATGTTTCGGTGGATTGTTCATAATTCATGTCCAAAAATAATTATATTATTCCTATTTATCTCCGATTTGTTCACACAGTTAATTTGATTGCAACCCAGTCAATCATATTTTAATAATTAGGAGATAAAGTCATGAAACCATCAGGTTTACGTCACGTTTACTCTTCTATTCTCAGATTCACGCCTCAGAGACTTCCTGCTGCTCCTCACTTAGGAGTGTGAGATGGAGCTGTCGGATCACTGTTTCCATAGAAACATAGTGGATCTTAATGAATGAACATTTGCAAACATGGTTGATGCAGATTAACTTTAAGACCAGAAAAATTTTACTTTAGAACTTAGAATTATTATAATTTGATTTCGTTATGCCTTAACATGAAATATGTTTTTCCCTCTCCTCTTCTGTTATTGTGCGTGTGTGTGTGTGTGTGTGTGTATGTGTGTGTGTGCGTGTGTGTGCGTGTGAGTACATCGGTGTAAAAAGCGTGTGTGACACCAGACAGCTGCGTATAAAGCAGAAAGTCACGCTGCATGTGGTTACATAGTGATAATCACTCTGGCACGCTCACCAGGGCTTGACAGTTCAACAACCCGCTGCGATGAGAACTGGCTAGCTGGCAAATGCAGAGCTTGAGTAATGGATGGTATAACTAATGGATTACAGTCTGTTAATGGGTGGCAGGGGCTGAGTATATGCTGATAATATGCTTTGATAACGGGCTTACGGGAGGTAACTAACAGATGGTTGTGGTAACCGATAGCTGCTGAGCATGTTGTGAACTCTTATATCTCCAAATTGCATTATTACCAAAAGTAAACGTTGCATAAACCGAACATGGTCAATTGTGATGGTCCTTTTTTTTTGTAGAAAAGTCTCAATGCAAACTCCAAATAAACGACATCATCTACGCTGTCACAAAACAAACATATTTATCTTCTGATGTGAGCAACATAGTTTGAGCCTTTGTTTTGGTGTGTCAACCTTGTAGTTCCTCCAAAGTCTGTTGTTCCCAGAACTATGTCATTGGGTCGCCTCATCTTGGCGGTACGATGACCACATTTCACTACAACATCGGTATTCTGTGTGTGTTAGAAAGAGTGACTTCAGGATTTTCTGTTGGTCAGCCGGTAACTTTACCGTTTACAGCAGTTGCAAGTATGTTGTTGAAACTCACTCACTCACTCACTCACAGACATTTAGTGACTTGTTTAGATGTTGAGTAAATCACTCTGGCATTTTGGACTCCTTTTGAATGCTTTGAGATATATTGTGTGCCGAACCCCTTTACGTAACATTGAAAAACAAGATGCTAAGCGTTTGTAAATTGTGTTTAACAACATGCCTACTATGATGGATGCTCCCGTTCAAAAAGCTAAACCTATCCTATAAATCTTCACTATCATTTGAGTCCAAGAGTTCAACCTAAACGATCTTTGAGGACATCGAAGGCTTCTTCAAAGTTCATTAATGATTGGCTCAGACAGTCAAGCTCTGTGTCTGAAGATATGTTATATATAAAAAAAAAACTAAAAAAAAAACATTGAATGTTGTGGAACCTATTGTTTACATCAAAGTGACCTACTGGTACCTTTCCTCAGCAATGCTGAGATCTTTCTCTTGAATGCCCATAGGAACAGAGTTATTTGGTCATGAACCTTTGCATGCCAACAGTATATTCAAACCACATGGCTGGCGGGAGTGATGAACATCCCGTGACGGAGTTACTTGCAGCTGATGGCTCTTTGAAAAGTCTCGTCTTGGCAAAGCCCGGACGCAGCCGCGCTGGAGAGTAAAGTCTGGTCTTGGCAAAGCCCGGACGCAGCCGCGCTGGAGAGTAAAGTCTGCCCTCGCAAATGATATTTGATGGAATATAATTCCTATGAGATAGTTAAGTATGGCGAAAGATGATCCACAATGGAAGGCACCTGCCACACACTCACACACACACACGCACACACACACACGCACTCACACACACGCACGCACGCACACACACGCACACACACGGTGGAGCTTCGGACTCTACTGACATTGAATTTCTGTTGACGTTATGGTATTGTATTCTATTGATAGCCTTACATTCACTTATACTTTCCTCTTGTCTAAGAGGGGACCGTATTTACAAACGCAAAACCCGTCTTTGGTTGTTGTCAAGATGTTACTTGCCCTTGCCAAGGAAATGTGTTGAAATTTGAAATCTGTCCATCTGGCAGTTTGGGTTCTTTAGATGTCCCTCACTCCAGTCGTGGAAAAACATTTCACAGATGACTTCAATTATTTCACCGACAGAACACAGTTGATTAGAACAAGCTGAAACGAGCATTTGTTGTGGATTCTGCTTTGGGCAAAGGTTGTTTTGGCCAAGAACTCAAGCGTGCTGGCCCGCATTGTTGTTAGTCTAGTCTCTGCCAGTAGATGGCGATAACTGCCATCTGATGTAAAACATCACATTGTGATGCATTTTGTTTTAATAGCCGAATACACTTCTTAAAATTGAGTCTGATATTTCAAAGTGCTGGTTCAAAGGGAAAGGTTGCTGTGTCTGGCTATACCAGAGGAGACCTTGACTCTCTGTGTGAGTGTGTGTGCGTGTGTGCGTGTGTGCATGCGTGCGTGTGTGTTTAACATGAATATGACAAATCATCCTCAGACAGCAATGCGCTCCCTTTTTGCCTAAACTTGTCCCTGCAAAGCCTCAGCACTTTATCATGTGTGTAATGCTATCTTTGAGGGAAGTGTCTTTCAGAAATAGATATCTCTAAAAATGTTTGATTGATTGATAGATAGACACTAAAATATAACCATCTAAATCTTGAATATCGCACCCAATACATTTATCATGAAATTTACCTTTGTATAAAATATGAATAGATATATTGCATATATTTGACTACTGGAATGTCCTATGGTCCCTAAAAGTCAAAATATTGAAGAATGTATAATCAATTCTTCACAGGCATAAATGACAGTCTGCTGTGTGTGTGTGTGTGTGTGTGTGAGGAGAAGGAGAAATGGTCTTGGAGGTGTTCCGGGTGGTCCAGGAGTGATCTCCATTGTGTGGTGGAGCCTCATGGTATATAAACTCCCTCTGTGGGAGCGCGTCGCCATTACCCTGTGCAGCACGGCCGAGAGGGGAAAACTGAGAGGACGAGAAGATGAAGCTCCTGTTTGTGGCTGCCTTTGCTCTCTTTGTGCTCTCCTTGGACCAGGCGGACTCCTCGGCTTATGACAAAATAGTCAGCCACAGCCGCATCAGGGCGAAGAAGGAGGGGTGAGCTTTGGTTGTTTTTTACTATTTTTTTTATTATTATTAATATTATTCATTATGACTTATTTTTTTCAATTTATTGGAGATTTCAAGCAGTCAGTAGATTTAAAATTTTTTTTTTTTTACTAATGCATCACATTTACACTGGGGTGATGGTTTAGACATTAAGGAAATAATGGTATATTTATTAAACATTAATGAATTATGTTGATAATTATCAGCTAGTAATTTTGCTTATCTGTTGATATAATTCTATACGTTAGTGGGTTCCATCATATCCGTTAATATTATACAAACATTTGTGAATGCAACTTTTGCAAAAGTCACTGTTAATATGAAGAGGAGATCTAAAGGTTCTTCAAAGGAGATTCACACATTTCTACTTCTGTGTTTTTTGTTGCACGTCAGACCCCATGTCTGTGCTCTCCAGCAGATCACAGGGACCAAGAAGAAGTACTTCAGCACTTGTCGCAACTGGTACCAGAAGGCTATCTGTGGAAAGCCAACGTGAGTGGTGCTTACCAGTATGACTCTGTGGGCCTTAGGCGCAGAGTAAAGAAAACACTGTTCATCCTTTAAATTCCGGGGAAGTAAAGACAACATCTATCGCCCTAAGTGTCGATTTGCCTTTTGTCAAAGCCACTCAGACAGCAGGACATAGATGATTGATCTCCCAGAAGGAATCGTTCCTTCAGGCTTAGAGGGATAGTTGGGTAATGAGAGGCTTCTACTAAGAAACGATGTTACTCTCTCTCTCTCTCTCTCTCTTCTCTCTCTCTCTCTTTCTCTCTCTCTCTCTCTCTCTCTCTATCCCCCTCTCTCTCTCTCTCTCTCTCTCTCTCTCTCTCTCTGTCTCCTAAAGGCAGTTTCTTAATGTTCAATAATTGAGCCTTGTTGCATTGCTTTACTTATTTATTTGTTTAAAAAAAATGTATATCAAAATCCCACTTCTGAATTGAACATATAAATGCCGTGTTCCTTCCGTAATCGAAGTTGTATGTTGTGAATTTGGGCTGTCGGCTTTTCTGTGGAGGCTACAGCGGTTTACCACTGATTCCGGCTTATGCTGTGGCTGTGGAGTGTCAAGCATATTTATGGATGGAAAAGATAGTCGCAGACCACATGCTGTATAGTACTCAGATGGAACAGCGCCTTAGACCCAAACTCAGTCTATCAACCATTCATTGTTTCAGCTGCCTCTCTCAGCTTAAAAAAAATAAAACGGTGCAGAGCCGTGCGTGAGTTCTCACATCTAGTTTTGTGTGTGTGTGTGTGTGTGTTTGTGCTAAATCAGCATTTTAATTGGTTGTACGTCTGATTACAGATGGGGGCGATGTGATTGTGTGTAGGCTTGGCATTTAGAAACTCATCAAAGTTTCTACGTTGAATTTCAGCAACATTCAGTCAGACCAAATCTCACACACTGCCTAATCATGCAAGTTATTTCGAGTTTTTCTTCTTTATCAAAAGGATAATTCCGACCACATCAGCACTGAGTCAAACAGAAAATACAGCAGTAATCTGTTTTTGATATTAAGGGGTCGTTAGGAGCCATTGGCAACTCTCCATAGCTCTGTGAAAATCTGAAAATAGGATTGTTTGCTAACATGTGTCCATAATAATATAGGCAACTCAATCATAAAGTTTTTATTGAAATGTGGTTAGGGGTTTAATGATTTGATCAGCTAAGCACATGCCAGTGTGTGTATCTGTGTGTGTGTGTGTGTGTGTGTGTGTGTGCGTGTGTGTGTGTAGTACTTTGGCTTGGCTGCAGTGATTCCCAAGAGAAGAAAAGTACAGTTTACCAGGAAGACTCATGTAGAGATCCTGATCTAAGCAGACATTTCCAGCCCCATGGCCGGAGGGAGTCTGGGTTCTCCTCTTTTCCCCTGTGCGTGGGTGTCTCAAGTGGTGCAGGCTTTTTGCTGACTGAGCACCCGTCAGCGGAGGGGGCTTTGCGTGATCTCATTTCCCGTCTAAATTTCACTGTGCATCAAAGACGGCCCCTCGGATTGAATGGCAGCCGGCCATGACGCGGGGAGTCCTGCCTCTTTGTGAAGCATTGAGCGGGTGGTGGACAGCTGCGGAACGCGCACGGGCTGTGGGAGAGCTCTGTTCTACTACTTTATTTTGAGAGAGAGAGAGAGAGAGAGAGAGAGAGAGAGAGAGAGAAAGAGAGAGAGAGAGAAAGAGAGAGAGAGAGAGAGAGAGAGAGAGAGAGAAAGAAAAATATATATATACATTTTTCTAAGAGGCCCTTCTGCACTGCCTTCAGGCATCCAATGTGTGGAGGTCTTCTTGCCATGTGACTAACATTAGTCTGGGCTCTGTACATTGCCGACCCTACCAACAGCACACATATGTAACCATTTTCTGGTGTGCAGAGCGTCCCACAGGTGGACTGTAGATGAAAAGGCACAGCTAAGACCTTCCTGTTTCAACCCTGTCCTGGTCCTCCATCTGTCATGTCCCCCGACAGTGTTATCTATAGCCAGGGACTCCCACTGTAAGGCCCTCGACCGCTCCACGGAGTTCACCTGGTGTAAAGCCTTCACTCTTCTTAACTGCCTTATTAGACTGTTAAACGTCATCATTACTGTACCTGTCGCCATACATTACACAATGCTCGAATAAAGTGCTGTCGTTTATAGGTGCACAATTTATGGGACGTTTAAAAACTGTAAATACTCCGTTGAGTGTAATAATTAAATCACTTTTGCTCAACAATTCAGTTGGCCATTTTAGCTGAAGTATTTTTTTTTTTATTCAGCAGCGAGTTTAAAAACATGCCTCAGAAATTAGAAGCAATTTATCAATTCTCAACACAATACAGATACCTGGTGTAAGTGTTTGTCTACAGATATTTCTATACTACTAACTGTGCTGGAATGTCTCCTTTAAAATTAACTGCCTTTCTAGTAAACCAGGCAGATACCAATGCTAAAACGCCATGTCAACGTAGGTATATCAATTTACCTGGGTTTCCCTTATTTAGTTAGTCTGGCCTATATTATTCTGTGCAAACCCACAGAGTAGCTTCATCTTGTCCAGACATGCAAATCCACAGGGGTACAGTCTCTCTCAAATGTAACAGCTGCAGTTTGGATTTGCACTTCCTCCTTGGTCCTCCCTGATTTATAATGAGGGTGACTGGTCCTGTTCATGAGCGGAGACACTGCCTTGACTGAGTGTCATCCCAAACATGTTTTTGATCCGTCCTAACTGCAGTTTGCAGGCTACCTTACACGAAGAGCAACTAATCAAAGCAAATGAGACGCAACCGTTATTTTTTCCTTCACTGGATATGAGTTGAACGTAGTGAATATGGCAACTCTTTTTCCAGACCATCTCTTTGACTACATCTGGCGCCAGAGTTGAAAAAGTTCCATACTCTAACCCAAATTTCCGCCTATTCAACATTTCGATTACATTTTTGATTATTTTTAACTTTTTGTTTAAAATTTCAAAACTAATGCCCTTGAGGTTAACCAATCCAGAAACATGAGCCAGGCTACAGTAAACTTCAATGGCAGGGTTCATAGCAGGGTTTATAAAATGGACTGTAAAGACCACGTTATTGTGGAGGCAGCTTTTCCATTGGGTTTTGGCCCATACCCTTAAACCACATGACATGTTGGGGTAACTACGGAGGCTTATGAGAGGGGAAATGCTGAATACCCCATCCACCATGAAACCGTCAATTCAACTGTTTATGGTGATTCAGCTCAAAGTTTACAAGACGTTAGCCAGCACAAATATCCCTTAAAAAGCTGTATTGAAGGATGTAGGAACAAATTATTTCAGAGGGAATTAGAGCCTGCAGCCATTTCTTGATAAAAACTGTTTTTTGTTTGTTTTTTGCCTCTAGGACCATTCTGTACGAGTGTTGCCCTGGATACATGAAACTGGATGGCATCCAAGGTTGCCCTGCAGGTAGAGTATAAGCAATGTGTTAAGAATGTACAAAATTCAAAATTCTAAACTAAGAATGTTAGACCAGGCAAGAGCCCTTGAGGTGGTCCCCTGACTGAATACAGGCACAGTCCCAAAACAGATTAACTATTGCAGCTCAACTTCCTACCATTAATCATAAAAAAAATCAAGTGACTTTTATTCACTATAATTGTTTTGGTTAGATCTGTATTGTTTCTGGTGAGACCATGGGATTACATGTACAGTACATGTCATTAAACTGAGTCTTTGTAATAGAAATCTTTTCCATCTTCCATCTTGCATCTTTTCCACAGTGGCCCCTATTGACAATGTTTACGGCACAACTGGTGTGGTGAAGGCCACCATGACCCAGAATTACGCAGAGCTCTCCAAACTGAAGGCCGAGATCGAAGGCTCTGGGTCCTACACCTTCTTTGCCCCCAGCAACGACGCATGGAACCTTCTAGATGCGGTCAGTCTAAATATTGACAACATCGAAATTGACATGTCTCTTTCATTCTGCGAAATTATTATTGTGTGTGTCTTGACTTTTTTTTCTTTTCTTTCGTTCTTTGGGCGCACAGGAAGTCAGGGGAGCGCTGGAGAGCAATGTTAACATTGAGCTGTACAACGCCCTGCACTACCACATGGTCAATAAACGCCTGCTGACCAAAGATCTGAGGAATGGCCTGAGCTTAACCTCCATGTACAACGACCTGGGGCTTTACATCAACCATTACTCCAATGGGGTCAGTCTGGAACGATAGTCAAATCTTTGGATAAGATGCATTTAATAATCATCTGTCACTTCAAATAGAAACATCTATGCTCTTCGCATAACATTACATTTTCATAATTTAGCAGACACTTTCATCCAAAGCGATTTACTATGAAATTACAGGGGTAGTCCTCCTGGAACAACTTAGGTATAAGTGCCTTGCTCAAGGGCACACTTGTGGTGGTGTTCCCAGGTGGCATTTGAACTCATGACACATACAAACTATATTTAGCATTTCATAAACATAGACCTGAAACTTATGTTAGGAAATGGAAAACATGAACGCACTTAATTTGTAAGGAAACTTTGTCTGGGCATGTATCATGCCCATTTATCGACGCTAATGTAACCTATCATAATATAATTTCATTTTATAAGGATACAAAAATAACTTCCGGTGACCTGCAAATCCTAACGGTTGTTTTGTGTTCAGGTGGTGACTGTCAACTGTGCCCGGATTATCCATGGCAACCAGGTGGCCACCAATGGAGTGGTGCATGTCATTGACCGCGTCATCACCGCCGTTGGCAACACCATCCAGGATATCCTCGACGTCGACGATGACCTCACAACTCTCAGTGTGAGTAGGAGACCTTCGGATTATTCTGACTATTCTGAATATGTTCTATTGTATTTTGTTCTATTCTGTTCTATTCTGTTCCTTTGTATTCTATTCTATTCTATTCTATTCTATTCTGTTCTGTTCTGCTCTGTTCCATTCAATTCTATTATATTCTATTGTGAATCTACAAAATTCTTTCATGTTCTTATCCTCCACATGATAATAAAAATATAATAGAAATCATGTGACAACGTTTTAATCAAAGTTGTGACTGTTTCAGACCCTTTAATGAAAACCAAAGGGAGTTTTTTGGAGGGCTTTGGGGGGATCTATTTGCTCTAACAGATCTTACCCTCCCTCCCTTCAGTCAGTGGCTCTTGAATCTGGCCTGTCCGACAAGCTGGGGGAGCCCGGACAGTTCACCCTGTTTGCCCCGACCAACGACGCTTTTGAGAAGCTGGACAAAGAAGTGCTGGACAGACTCATGAACGACAAGGAAGTGCTCCAAGGTACGCCATAATAGGCCATTCCCCCGCAGCCCAATAGCTCTGGAATGCCTATTACAAATACAGAGCGACGCGCATTAGAGACCACTTAAAATAGCACTGTTGAGACTTTGAAACTTTATATCGACAGCAGCCGATGTCCAAACTTGTGCCGTGTTCAGGGTTTAATGAGACGGATGTGCAGGGAAGCAGGAACTCCACGGTTCCCCAGTGACGGGTTTTCTGGTCTGGTTGAGCCCTTCGAAAACCCCAGGACTTTATATGCCTTAGTTTCCCCCACCACCACCCCATATTCAAAGCAGATGGAACCACACCAGTATGAGCTATGGATTTGGAATACTCCAGACTGTCGTCAAGACTGGGGGCTGACTCACAGTCGTAAGGATCAGAAAGTCAATCATGAAAGAGAGAGGTTTTTATTTAAGATGTATAATGTTTATAAAAAAATTGATATGCATTCAAATCAAGCAGCTATTGATGCTTTTCATTGCTTCTCATTATGTGAAAGATGATCATTATCGAGCATCAGACACTTCTAGTTTATAAAGTATCTGTGAGTCCTGTATTATGATGTATGGTATGACTTCTAAATACTAGGGTGAAGCAGAACAATTCAATGCCCTTGCATTTACAATGCTCTTTTACGGTTCTATTAACATGATCATACAGCATACCAACATCATTATTTCTAATAGCGCCTTTCACAGACAGGCAAGAAACAGCTGCTTTATCCAGAGCGCCGCGCAAATTGACACACAATCCCTTAGCCTTCTTTTATTAGCCCCGAGTCTCCCAAAGCTGTAGGTTTAAGACCACTGCATACAAAGTGATGTAAAGCATTTTTTGTATAAAGCAGTTTTTTTTTTTTTTTCACAAGGACTCAATGGACCCATAGATTGACCTTTGTGTTAAAGGCACAGATGCTTTGTAACACTGGAAATGGCATAAATCCATGGACTGCACCCCGAATCAGCCAACTTGACCTATGAACACTCACTTCGTTTTTAATCAAAATTAAATAATTTCCCTAACAAATTCATTCTACAATATTATTTTCCATAGTGCCACAATGTTTTTCTTTTCAAAACATAACTAACCAAAACCAGTCTGAAGAAAAAAACAAAAAAACACTTTGCTCTGTGTCTTTGTTTATTCCTGCCTTCTGCAGCCCTGCTCAAATACCATCTCCTGAGCTCCGTGCAGTGCTCCGAGGCCATCATGTCCGGCACGTCCTACGAGACCCAGGAGGGCCACAACATCGAGATCGGCTGCGACGGCGACAGCCTCACCGTCAACGGCATCAAGATGGTGCTGAAGAAAGACATCGTCGCCTCCAACGGAGTCATCCACCTCATCGACCAAGTGCTCATGCCCGACTCAGGTTAGAGACAGTCATTAAGTGGCACAACATACTGCTCATACTGTGGGGTCAGAGGAATTGCAAGACTGAAAGGTTTTTTTCATGTTTCTTTCTTTGTCTTATACCCAGATATCCATAGCACAATTTGTATTCTAAATTCTAATAGCATTACTGTGTTAAGTGTAAAAATTGTGAAATGCTTAAAATCCTTTACATTAGACTGTGGTTTCACATATATTCATAAGTAAGAGTATGTGTACACTGAAGTATGTGGGCCTATTAAAAAAGGTTGAACTGTGTTCTTTTTCTGTGTCCTATTTAAGCTAAGCAGTATATGGAGCTAGTGGGCCCTTCTCAGTCCACCTTCGGGGACATGATCTCCGAGTTGGGGATGTCATCTTCCCTGCAAGCAGACGCACAGTACACCCTGCTAGCTCCCCTAAACGAAGCCTTCACCGGTGAGTCACGCATCTCGCCATCCCCAGACATCCATCCCTCTCTCTCTCTCTCTCTCTCTCTCTCTCACTAACAGGTGGGTAAATACACCAGTTCTCTCAAGGTCTGGAAAATACTGGTTATTTTTCTTGTGGCGGTCGTGACTCACCAGGAAGCAACAGTGTGTGCATATATGGGTCTCCTAAGGGGATAAATAGTGGAATAGCACAGCGCTGAATCTTTATGCCATGCTTAATCCAACAATACATCATTACATTTTCCTGGGAACTTCACGGACCTCACAGGAAGCCCAGTCCAGAATCTGTAACGGCCTATGTGATATATGCATGTGTGCAGTACACATTCCTCTTTAAGGTTTTAAATGTTTTCAAAATGGTGTGGGGGAATGCTCCAGGCAGCAATTAGCGCATATGGGGGGTGCCTATAAATTACACCAATAAATGAACCATAAAACATGATTTGATTTGGAAATGGTCTTTAGCATAAAAACAAGGTTTGTATATCATTTTCACAGCCAGACATGCTTATCTCAGCAAGAGAGTGGTATGAACAGCATTACAGTTACTTTTAAAGATGTTAGGAGAGACCAAAACAAATCTACAAATTAGCGCTTTTTGCTCTAGTGTAACTCTTAATCATGTACTTCAATGTTATTTCTTATATCAAACAATCAATGCTGACAGAGGCAAACATCAAATTTTAATAGGCTATTATCTTCTCTTCTCTTCTCTTCTCTTCTCTTCTCTTCTCTTCTGTTCTCTTCTCTTCTCTTCTCTTCTCTTCTCTTCTCTTCTCTTCTCTTCTCTTCTCTTCTCTTCTCTCCTCTCCTCTCCTCTCCTCTCCTCTCCTCTCCTCTCCTCTCCTCTTCTCTTATATTTAGTTGTGTTATTCTTCTTACATTATTTACATATTTACAACATCAATCCATACCG
>JAVQIZ010142003.1:10000-12676 GCA_036023535.2 Galaxias brevipinnis | reverse complement strand
TTTTGTGTCTGTGTGCGTGTACACACACACACACACACACACACACACACACACACACACACACACACACGCACACACCCCGATATTTTTAATAAAGCATATTGCAAAGTGCAAAGCATTTTGTGAAGGCAACCTAAGCTATTATTCGCAGGTGAAACACGACATTACACTCGAGTTATGAAATGCATTTGAGCATTTTTAATGCAGAAAATATACACTGAAACATACGTCTCAGAGCATTTAGCATTATGCTGTGCAAAGGTAGAAGACACTGACCACAATACACCATCCACAGAAAGCATTTCACAAAAATGACAAAAACAGTCTCAATTTATTGAACTGTGTGGTTTGTCTCGCCCCCTCCTTCTCAATCTCTGTCCATGCCACTGATCTTTCTTTACCTCCTTCCCTTCCCCCTCCCCTCCTCCCTCTCCCAGTCCCTGTTCCTCCTCTCATCTTACCCCCTCCCCCTTTCTTTTCTCTTTAATCAGTCTTTCTTCAGAGGAGGTGTGTTGTGTGTGAGTGTGAGTGTGTGTGTGTGTGTGTGTGTGTGTGTGTGTGTGTGTGTGTGAGTGAGTGTGTGTGTGTGTGAGTGTGTGTGTGCTCCATTTGACCGTGCTGGGGTCAAGCGCTAATGTAAGCGGGGAGAGAAGCTGTGGAGTGATGGAAACAGAGAGCATCCACTAAAAGACCACACCTCCTGACCTCTTGTCACTGTCCTGTCACTCACACACACACACTCACACTCACACTCTCTCTCTCTATCTCCCACCCAAACACACAAACACACACAGGCACAAATCTCTTTTCCCTCACACACAAACACGCCCACACACAAACACACACATACACCCACACCCACACACACACACACCCACACACACACACACACCCACACACACACACACACACATAAACACACACACACACACTCCCTTCTCTCACTCACACACACACAGGCACACAAACAGACACACACATCTCCGGTCCTCTCTCTTTCTCTCAGTGCTTGTCACTGATCCTCAGAGACACATAACCCCCTCTCTTTTCTTTCATTTGTCTGCCACCTGTCTGTGCTCTCTCTCTCTCCCTCTCTCCCTCTCTGTGTGTTGACGTCTCTAACCTTACACATGATGTTCTTCTCTTTCTCTCTCCATCATCCTTTCTCCTTCTTTTGTTTATCACCCCGTCAGTGTCAACGATCTTGTCCCTCTCTCCATCCTCCTCTCTCTCTCTCTCTGTGCCACACCCCCCACCCCCCTTCCTCTTCCACCCTTCACCCCCCCTCCCCTACTGTGCCTCATTGACTATCAATGAGTTACATCTTCCAGCTCAATGTGAACCAATGAAGCGGGCTGCATTAATGGGCTGAGCCCCGCCTCGCCCTCAATGAGATGGAGCAGTGATTAAACATGCACACTACTGCCACCACTAGTGGCTAATGTATGGACACTACGACAGGGGTACAATGGACTCCGTTTCCCATACTCAAGGGCTTATTCAAGTGTTGTCTGTAAGGGCCGTTGATCTAGATCTACCCGACTGGTTTCATGGGCCTTGGTAGCACACTTGTTCCAGGCAGGCCATCCCCTGACCTTTCAGGAAGTGAGGCGTTTCAGAGTGTGTGTGTGTGTGTGTGTGTGTATGTGTGTGTCCCCTTTCCTCAAGCCCCTCAGGGAAATCTTGTCAACACTCTCCATATGGCTGACATGCACAGACACACACACACACACACACGCCCGCGTGCGCTGTCACCCTGCCACGGCTACTAATCCATCAGTAATGTCACCATTAAAAGTCTACTTATTACATCATGCAATTTAATACCGCCTCCGGGAGAGAACAACCCCCATTTGCAGCAGAGGATCTATTGGCTCCCTCATCTTAACTGACAGAGGCATTGTCCAATCGCAGCAAGAAAGATGTAGCCATCCAGTAGGTAGACTTATTATATCCATGGGGTTTGATATTAGGTGAGTTTGATAGAAGGCCGGCTTCAGATACTGAAGTCCTGGTTAGGAACAGTTCTATTCTGTTCTATTCTATTCTAGTCTATTCTAGTCTATTCATCCGCCTGACAAAAAGAAAGCTCCTTTTCCATATTACTGCAGTCTCACAAGAGCAAAGTTCAGGACCAGGCAATTTACACCCTGACCCATACAAAGCCCCACTCCATGAAAAGAGGCGACAAGCAATTACCATCCCATAATATTTGGCCCGAGCAGAGCGCATACGTATGCACGAATAAATGGGTCTCTGAATAGATCTTCTGATGTCAATAACTCTCATGTTGTCTGGGAATATTTGCTTAAGAGGGATGGGGTAGGAGAAGGAGATTAAGTGCATATTGCAGTCCACTAGGTCAGACAGCTTGGCCCAATGTTTAGCACATGATTTTCTATTCATAAGGAAGGCAACGAACAAAATAAAGTGACAGATTTAAGTGGCTCTTCAGATCTCTCTTCTCTGCAGCAATCCTGCCATCTCCTCTTCTTTCATCCTCCCCTGCCCACCCTATCCCTTTCTTCTCCCTCCCTCCCTCCCTCCCTCCCCTCCTTTCTTCTCATCACTCCTCTCCTCTCCTCTCCAATTTACTTCTATTTAATTGTCCAGTTCACACCCTACCTCCGGCCGCGGACGTGCACCCGCTCAGCCACGCCTTTAAAGGGCGCGCGT
>JAVQIZ010142003.1:0-7500 GCA_036023535.2 Galaxias brevipinnis | reverse complement strand
CAGGCTTGCAGGAGCAGCTATGACCCTCCACGGTGTTAAAGCAGATGGCGTTGTCGTCACAGCTGTGGGCTCCGCTCTCACACTCATCGTGCTCTGTAACACGACCGCGATGGGAGGGGATTAGAACATACATACTGTAAACATATACACACAGCACACACACACACACACACAACCACAACAAGTACAGTAAAGCACACACACGCCCCCACACGCATTTTCATCAGATCTGTTGCATTGGCTTGTGTTTACGCACTCAACAAGAAAAGTTAGGGATATCAAAGCACACAAGACACATAGCTGGAGCACAACCCCACACACTCCCACTCACAACTGTTTCCATACATACAGTACATTCACATATGCAAAACATCTATTATGGTATGTCGGTCTGCCTGCCTGTTTGTCTGTTGCACTTACCAGTCCAACCATCATCCCCTGAAATGGCGCCAGATTGCCACAGAAGTGCAAGGAATCCAGACACGCTTATTTTCAGACCATCTCAAACACACACTGCTATACACTCATGTCTGGCTGGGATGCCCTTGTTGAGCTCTACTTACGCCTGCCAAAACACACACACTCACACACACACACACACACACACACACACACACACACACACACGCACCCTTTCACTGTGAAGAAAGTCTTTGACATCACACCTCATGGCTTGGCTCGTCAGACATGTTGCTAGTCAGCAGGGTGTGATAAGGCAAAAGTCACAATCACGCTGTTGCTATGAAACACACTCACACACACACACACACATACGCACACACATACACACACACACACACACACAGACACGCACACTTAAACAAAAACACACGTGCGGACGACACAAGTTGACATGTCACAACCCTGTCTTAGCTCTCGTGCGCCTCCATAGATCTTCCGGTGAGTGTGTGGGAGAGGCGATGGCTGAGGAGGAGGATAATGTTGTTTACCGTGTGACGATCCAGAGCTCCAACACTAATTATACCCCTCTGTCACCAGCACAGCCCCTCCATTGCTCACAGCTCCCTCACAGCCAACACACTGCCACCCTGGGCGTGTGTGTGGGAGCGTGTGTGTGCAATTTACCTGTTTATGTGCAATTTCTATGTGTCTGTGACTAAGGGTTCGCCTGTCTGTGCAGGGTTTTTGTGGGAGAAATGCGTTGGTCTGTATGTGCACTGTGTGTGAGCGTATTCTTTCCCTTTTCTGTGCGTCTGTGTGTCTGAATGTACGCCACCCAGGAATGTGGGCTTGTCTGTTGCTGTGTCATTAATCTGACTCTAACTGTGTGTACCCAGACATAGAGTGCCATCTTCCTCTGCCATCTTGTCGTCTGCCTGAGGGACTCCAACCCTGTGATAAATCTGATTTCCTCTGCATGCTGATGAACCCATCACGTTCCGCCCTCCGCGGAGTCAAATGGAAAACCGTCTCCGCAAACAGTCCAACCGTTCAGGAGCAATCTATCTCGGAACGAAACGACATCTATCGAGAAGTCGGTGGATAGACGTTTTCTGTGCGAGTGCTGCTGTTAAAGTTAATCACGGTGAAGCTGTGATAATATGTCTACAGCTAGGAGCTAATGAATTCTCACTCTCAAGACTTCCGTGTGTGAGTGAAACTACCTCCCTACATTGTCAAACACTCAGGAATTGTCAAATGACCACCACTGATTAGAGGCTACTCACAGAAAGAAAAAGAAAAAAACTCCTTCAAAACGAAGGAATGTTGCATGATAAAATTACTGCGGCATATAATCCAAAACTCAACATTTCTGAATCAGACGTTATCACAGGGATCAAACCTAGCCACCACTTAGCAAAACGACTTCACATATCAATCAGAACTCCTAGTAAGTTTCTACTGCATGTTCAAAATGTCCTTAGCACATAGCTCAGTTTTGATTGAATTAGGTCAGAAACTCATGATCAAATATAACGAGAGCTGCAGACAGATTAGATGCTAATTATTGCAAAGAAGTGAATCTTAATTTAACTACATTCAATATGCATACCTACATTGCGACCAAATTATTTAGCTGTTTTAAAGTGGCTATTTGAACACAGAAGAAGTTTATTATATTTGCCTAAGATCATCAGAGCAAATGACTGTAAACACTGTCAATCTATTACCCCTCCTCCCTCACTCTCTCCCTCTCATCTCATATTTTTAAAGTCTCCTTCACTATTACAGCCTGCATTGGATAAAACGCTGTGATTTTTCAAAAGAGATATCAAAACTCAAATGCTATTACTTTGAGGTGCCAATAGAACAAAGACAGAGATATCTTTTGAAATCTACTAAGCAATCTTATCCCATCCGAGATCTTAGTAAAGTTTGAACCTCCCATCTCAAGTAAAACACGCAAATGTTACCGATGGATATGCAAATGTCCCTGATTGCTCTCGAACCAATAGCAATCATTACTCATCCCTGATGAGATTACCAATTATCTTTCCAGCAGCCAAAGCATAATCATAACCTGCCCTGTTCTGAATTGTGCATCATATCAATCACAATGTCAGTACATGTACAAAAGGAAATGGCAGACTGGATTACACTGTTCTTTTGTTCAGCTAGACAGCGGGGATGTTTTGTGACCACGTTGTTGCTGTCAGCTTGCTTCATAACAAACTGTCCCTAAACTGCCCCCCCCCCCAAAAAAAAACAACAAAGAGCAGTAAACGTCCCTACAGAATATTACAAGCAAAATCCTTTATCTTAACTACAGTTGGTTACAAAAGTACTGAGGCAGTCTCTTTATAATCATGTCTTTGTAAAGAAAACAGAACTGAATTAATGTATTCGAAGAATCTCTGCTGAGACTGAAATATTAATCATATTTCGCAAACGATAAGACCCATCATTTGAATGCTAATGTTTTTCCAGGGTTCGGTTGGATGTGATCTGTGTCCCTGGCTGACTCCAAGGCTGTAATTACACAAGCCGATAAGATGCTGGCTGCATTCAAACATGGCAGCCGGTTGGTAGGGTCATTACTCTGAATCTCTGAATGAATGGCTTCTCAGAATGGATTGGACAAGGAGGGTGGGTGTTGGGATGGGTGTCAGGGTGTGTGTGAGTGTGTATGTGTGTGTGTGGGGGGGGGGGGTGTAGTGTGAGGGAAAGGGGACAGGGGAGAGCCAAAGGGTAAGGGAGGAAACACAGGGAAATGGAGGAGAAGGGAGAGAGGGATAGAAATGGGGGAGAATGTCCACTAGATTAGGTCCAATCAGATTTTACACTGACCAATGGCGAATAACCGCTGTGAGTTTGCTTAGGCATGTCCATTCAGGCGAATATTCAAACCAAGACGTCGACTCAAAATACGTCATAGAAAAATACATATGAAAAATGTGTCCCTGTGGGTTCTTACTGTTGCACCATAGGCAGCGATGTGTTTGGGTCAAGTCATTAAAAACCAAAGGGGCCTCCTTGGTCCTCAGCAGTGTGAGCAATACATTAGGGCTTACTTTCCATTACACCTTCATTATGAATGCTACATCAGCGGCCGATAAATAAGTGATCCTATCTTTTATTCAAAAACATGCTAGATATGATCTCCTTAATTAAACAGCCAATGCTAATCTGATGGGAGGGTCTTCGCCAAGTTCATTACTACTTGTTTGCCTCACATTTTCTTTTCTTCTCCTCCATGCTCAGTTCTTCCAATCCCCATCATTAGTCTGGCCCCTAAAATCTTCCATGATCACTTACTGGACAACAACCCCTTTCTGTGTATTGGGCTATTTTGGTTCATCTCAGTCTCATCCTGTTTGGAGCCAAGGCCCAAACACACTCTAATCCTCTGACTGATAGGTCCCCTTTGGGCGTGTAAAGGTCAGCCAACGGGCCTTTCATCAATACGATTCTGATCGATGGGAATCAAATCGATATGACTCCCTCTGTCCTTTCCGTTTGAGTGTGGATTGGACTCACCTGAGGATTGAAGGTTACGCTATTGATTTTTCCAGCGGATTTATGTGTGTGTGTGTGTGTGTGTGTGTGTGTGTGTGTGTGTGTAGATCTCATGGGTGTTTATGTGTGTGTGTGTGTGTGTGTGCGTGTTTGTCTCACCCGTGCAGGAGTAGTCGTCGATGCGGATGTATCCCGTGTTGCAGATGCACATGAAGGCTCCCGGTGTGTTCACACACATGGTGTTCTCTCTGCAGTAGTGCTTCCCCTCCGCACACTCATCTACGTCTGCAGCCGGAGACACACAACCCCCCAACCCAAACATCAGTGTATACCTCATATGTATAATCATCCTCATCATTGGTACAGTCATTATGTAAGATAATGGAATAGAATCCATGTTTCTTCGTGTGACTTCCCTTTAAATGCTCTGCATGTTTACAGAGTTATTTTGGAAGTTTATTTCCATGTAAGAGATTAGAGATTATTATTGTCTCCCTCCTCTTCTCCCTTCTACTCTCCCTCCCTGGCCTCGTCTGTTTCTTCTGATTGTGCTCCATGAGCTTTATATAGTTTTTCGGCCTCTTGCGCAACCTGAGAGAATGAACCGATATTATATTGACAGCCCCTTGAAAGCTTTGATCTTCTTCACTTTCAGTATCTAGAACATTCTTTGAGGCCCTCTCTGTATTGTTTAATTCATTTGCTTTCTGTTGCCCTTTTTTTTATCGCTATACCAGACTGTGTATCCTTCTTTTCTCTTTGCATGACTTTTTTCTGTTTTCTTATTTTGTGTTCTCAAGTTTCATTCCCTTTCTCTCAACATATCTCTCGCTCTCTATCGTAGTTTAACGTTTTAGTCATTTCTGCCAAAGAGTGGGTAGAGGCTTAGGTAGGCCTTCCACAGACACAACCACTCAGAGTTGTCCTCTCTCCTGCTCTCACTTTAAACATCCTACCTCTTTTTATTGGAGTCACTCCATGTTTCAGTTTTTTTTTTTTACTTTTCACTACCTACACCTTTTCTCCTAAGCATCGACACACCAGAGCACTTTCCCTTGGTTGTGCAATTTGGTCTCAATACAGTTAGAAATACCTATCCCGGCCAGTGGACAGATTTTGTCAGCTGTCTAAAACTATATCTAATATTATCTAGCTCATTCTCATAAACCCCCCCCCCCACACACACACACACACACATACACTTGAATAGTAAAAACTTGAATTTAGGTCCCCGCAAGTATAGAAAAACAAGTCCCCTCACACACACATATATATACACGCACACACACACGAACACGAATCCCTATTATCCACCAAGGTTAAATTGACTAGTTGAGCCAACAAAGCCATTTTGACAGGCCAATCAAGACTAAACATTATGTTTTCTAAGTGAATGTTTCTTTAAATTACGAATTAATCACGCAGATTCACTTTTTTTCATGAAGCGTAAAATCAGCCCAAAATCAAACAATGAGGCTCGCAACTGCTGCACGTACGGAAAATTAAGAATGCATTAAATTCCATTCAAAATGAGAAAACAATTTATATAATTTCAACTATAAGATTTAATGTGTGGATTGTTTGTTTAAATGTTTAATTTAAGGATTAAAAGGTTCTCTGGTATGTTTTCTTTAATGGTAGTACATTCTCTGTTTTCCTCTTTCTTTCTTTCTTTCTTTCTTTCCTCTCTTTTCTAAGTATAGTAAGATTTCATTTTCATCACTCTGAAAGTCCATCTGAACCTCTCATAAACAAACAAATGTCTTCCGACGCACACACACATATACACAGACACACACACAAACACACACTTCTCTGTGTGCTCTTTGATTTCAGACTCTGTAGTATGTTTAATTCATGGTGTGAGGTCCTGGGGACTGAGAGTCTGCAGCTCACAACATCAACAAGCACTCAAAGAGAGCTATTTGAAAATAGAGGTTAGCCAAACTGCCTCAAACCATAGTTAACCTGACTTACCCCCAATCTCTGCTCTCTGTAATCCCGTGATGGTATCAACAGGTATTCAAGGGGGGACTCTCATTCCCCGACACCCTGGCACATTAACAAAGCCTCACAGCAACACTCCTTTTGATGTCCCACTGATCTGTGAGATGTCTTCAACACCAGGACCCGCCTACATGGAGATTTTGGTAGGAGCATGCAGCACAGCCAAAGTTGGAGTTCAACTAAGTTATCCAAACTATTAGAGACTAGTCTCCCCAGTTCCATTGACCATGGCAGGGCCGCCCAGTACCATCCACAGGGGGCACAGCAGGTCACCCAGCCCTGACCTCCAGAAGCACAACACACATCAGCCAGCCCCTGAAAGCCCTCTCACACTTATCTTACTGTGACCACTAGAACACAATGGGAGGATGATGAACATATAATTGGATCAGCCGAACGAAAATGAATCCAGAGCGACAGCGGAGGGGTTAGTCACAACATTGTTAGTCACAACAATGTAAGCTACATGTACCCGATAACATTCCCGCGAAAAAAGAAAAAAAAAAGACCTTCCGGTGAATCTTAATTCCTGGAATGAACTGGAAATAAAATAACGGGACAAGTGGGAAAAATGTGTATCCAAAATGCACACGCTCAATCTTATGAATAAATGATGGCATGGGAAAACGTGAGGAGTAAGAGGGTTACTTTGGGTGAATCAAAATGTTTCAGGCTGCAGTCAGACCAACAGTCACGCACAGCGCTCATCAAAAGATAGCGCGTCAAAGACCGTGTTCTAAGTGGTCCATGGCGCTGCCAGAGGCATTGGAACAGTGGCATCTTCTACATTTGAGGAAACAGTGCTGACTGAATCCTATTTCCACCTGTCAGCCCGTCTGTCTGCCTACCTCCTCTTCGTTTTCCTATTCTGGCTGGCCTTGGCTTTCTCTCCCTTCTGTCCGGGTATCTTTCGCTCGCCTCGCTGTGCCAGATATTCTCTCCTCCGTTCTTACATCCACCCTCTCCATGTCACTCACTTATCTATCTTAACACATTGCCTTCACTCTTTCTCTCTCTCTCTCTCTCTCTCTTTCTCTCTCTCTCTCTCTCTCTCTCTTTCACTCTCTCACTCTCTCTCTCTCTCTCTCCCTCTCTCCCTCTCTCTTCCATGTTCTGCCATTTTCTATACCAGCTCCCCCCTCCTTTGTCTTTGCTTCTTATCCAACCCATTTCTCTTTCCTTTCGCTTTCATCTCATCTAATCTCACCCCTGCTCTACCCCTGGTTCTCTTCATCTCTTTCGTTCTGTTTTTCTCCCTGCCTTTCCCTCTTTCCATGTCTGGCCGCTGGTATCAAACTAATGAAAAGAGCTTCCTCCTACAATATATCTCTAGGAGGCTTTGGCTACAGAGGAGGAAGAGACACTCAGAAGCTCAGCAAACAGTATGTATGCAGTGCCAGAACACACACACACACACACGCTACAGACACACACACACACACACACACACACACTACACGACACACACACACACACACACACACACACACACACACACACACACACAACTACACACACACACACACACACACACACACACACACACACACACACACAGTCCTTAAAAATGTAAGG
>JAVQIZ010141999.1:0-31489 GCA_036023535.2 Galaxias brevipinnis | reverse complement strand
CATACATATACTTATATATACATACACATATATATACATACATACATACATAAAATAAAAAGTCATATGTATATAGTGGGTTTGTCTGCATAATTTACAAGCCTACATTTAGAGATGTTTTTGTAAATGTGGAGTTGTAACTGCAAACCCACTTCTGTTCACATCTTAACTGACTCAAAAATATGTTGTCGTGACATCCTGCACCCTAAGGAACAAAGGTGTAGATATCAGGGGAATCATTTACATTAGTTGAAGGACCTTACACATTAAGCATACTGTTCATGTGGGTTTGATTAGACCTTCATTGTGTTAGTCAACGACTCTGTCGGCAGGAGTGACTGTATTTAATTGATGTTTATGGTACCTGTTCATTTTAAGGTGAACTGATATGGGCTGTTGTCTTAAAATGGCATAAAAGCAGCTCATAGTGTAATACATATCAAGTGGTTTGCCAGCTATTCGATAAAAAAATCCGTTGTCAACAAACTAATGAAATTAACAAAAGAATAATCCTGTGGAACTGAGTGGCTTCAATTGTCCCTTCTCTAAACATAACTAGAAGTAATTGTACTTTGTTCAGACAATGCACCCACTCAAAACATAAAACCACATATAATAATATGTTTAGTTTATCTTAAGAAAAGAACTGTGCCTTCCATGTCCTACTCTGTAACAAATTTATTTTTTTGCATTGAAGACACGGGTTTCCAATTTTTGTTGTACAAGCGGGGGAATGAGGACAGCACAGTGACGTCCGACTGGTTGATGGGCTACGCATGACTTAAATCAGCCATCTGATAGGTTGGTGAGCCCTCCATACTAACACAAAGCTACTCTGGGCTCAGAAGAGAGATGTGCTGGAAACAAATGCCAGTGGATAAAGACAGATTGAGATAGTGGGAGAAGGAAGTGGTTGGAGTGGAGGGTGGAATAAGGGCATTATGGGAAGAGGGGCATTTCCCCTTATTTATCAAGCCCCTCTACCCATCCACAACGGACTTTGGGAGTTTAGGAATGATCCAGGCTCTACAGATCAACTAACGCTATAAACTTGCCAGGGAAAGTGGAAAAAAAATGGATTAGTTTAATTAGACGTTTGTTCCCAGCATAGAGAAGCAAAACATTGCAGGGATTAAGATATAGATAGGCCTCAACAAATCAAAGTAATTAATTACTTGTTATTATTAAATTCTAGCGGAACTGAAAAAATGCCATTAACTTTCTGAGGAAAAACATTGTGGTCTAAGATCTGCTGCTTAAACACACCTTTAATCTGTGCTGTGGGCCCAAAATTATCAGCATTTTATATGAAAGAAACAAAACTGATCTGAGACAGATCTGGCCATTTTTTTTAAACTATGATAACATATTAGTTTGAACTTGCCACACTTTTTTGTCATTATGTCACATGAATATTAAACTAACTGTCAGAAAGCGGGTAGAGTCAAATTCACTGAACCGCCCCTAGAGCTTAAAGCAACAGATCAATGTCGCTCCACCATAAGCTTCCAGAACAGATCTTGGAGATAGCGTCATGTGATGCGGCTGAAAATCCATCAATGACTCATTTTCATCGACCTTAGAGGTAGATGACGAGACTTTGGAAACTTCTGAGCAAATTTCAGTCCAAAGATAACAAATAAAGAGTTCCAACCTAGATGAGGCCCTGTCTCCTAGCAGTGACTCACATGTCAGAACCATATAAAGTATAGGCCATAGTCTACGACTGATCATCATTCTGCACTTGTATTATGTAAGGTTTTACATTTTGCCCCATGGGGTACTGCTCAAATTGTCCATTATTGTGGTCTGGCTAGCCCTAGTTTTGATTCCTTTTCCTAATTTAGGATCCAGCCTTCTTCAGCTATGATCTATGATTTGGCCTTAAGGAACACTGGGTAAATGGAGCGCACTGTTTGAAGCAGAGTGCTTCTCTGAGCAGACATTATTCGCATCAGTAGCACTATCTGACAAGTATTTCAATCAGAGTTTATCCATACATTCAGTATACGTTAAAATTGGTCCTAGTGGGGCCTTCAAAACAAGTCCATCATAACCTGTGACGCGTTGGATCTCTCACCTCGCACCTAGTCCTGACAGAGAAGAAGAGAGGCGAGAGGCGAGAAGTAGCGGAGCTACGCCCTGGGACAGCAAATAACAACCTCACCCAATGTTGTGTCAGCTGAAACTCTCCCTGCAGGATTGGCCAGGATTCCTGTCACATGAGGTGGCGGGAGGTCTGATTTTCCATTTCATTCCGTGGACAGATGAAGCAAAGCTTCTGGCATGCCTTATCCCTTGCGGTTAGTCATGAAGCTGAAGCCATTTATTAGCTATTATTAAATGTCAAAGCTTTGGAGATATTTTTCAAGGTCACCGCTGGGAGGTTTGCTCCTCTGGTCTCGGGGGAACAGCGTTTAGTAGGCCGCCCAAAGCTCCCAGTGGCCTCTGTAGGGTTAGTGCTGTAAGGGGGCCTGCTTCCCTGCCCACTTCACGAATGCTCTACCCTGCTTACTTCATTTTCGCAGTTCTTCCATGTGAGTTCCCCTTAGGAGTAGTTGTAAAGGTATATTCATATTTATCTTTCCTATTTTGAAGTTTCCCAGTTGTTTCAAAAGTTTCTTTCAATATTTGAAAGGTTGACATGGTTCACTAGAAACTTGCCCAGAAAATATTCACGAGATCTCAAAATTTGTTTAAAAGTATTAAAACTGGCCATGTTGTTGATTTTCATTGCTGATAAAATGGAAGCATTCTTGTATGAATCATTAAATATATAATAATAATAATAATAATAATAATAATAATTCATTTTATTTAGTTTTTAGCGCTTTTCTCGAGACTCAAAGAGCTTTATACAAATTGGTCGCCAATTAATTACACAGAACGAACAACGAATGGACCAACAGCTATCAAACACAACACTCAGTCTGAGTGATACCACGAGCGCATATATGAATGAGTACAGTTCAGTTTGGGACCAAGTCCACTGAATTCCTTTTCTATGACTTGGTTTATTTCATTTCCTAATCAACTAAATTGAACAATTGCACTTTTTATGACCTCATGATTGCGCATGAACTGCATACACGATGGTATTTTCTTATTTTCCTAATTTTAAGCCATCGTTGTAATGAAACTATGCGCTGATCAATCGGCTCTCACGCCTGTTTCTCCAGCGTTTTATAGAACTACACACTCTCTTTCTGCCCTCGGTGATCAGCTCCGAGGCAGATGCTTCAACACCGCTTGTACACTACACATTCATCAAGTCAAACAATGGCAGGCAGTGTCTATTATTTGAGTCCGGCCAAACAAGGGGCTGTTGGGTCAGGTCGACAAACGGTGGGAGTGAAGGCTGCGTGGACTGGAGGTTTTTTCTTTTCTTTTTTTCGCAATTAGGATCTGTTTTTGGCATCCCCTGGGTTCCACGGCTGCCATCCCCCTGCTCGGGAACGGAGCGGGTCACACTCAGTCACAAGGCCAGGCTGCTCTCACAATGGCACGTTTGTGTGCAAGCAGCCATGGGCATGCCCACTGATGGGAAAGGATGGCACAAAGTGGAGACGAGCGAGTGTCGTACGGTCTGAATGTGTGTGTGTATGGGTGGGTGTGTGTGTCTATGTGTGTGTTTCTCTGTCTGTCATATTTGTCCATGAAGACAATTGTTTGTGTTAATAGGGCTGGGGGTAAATGAGTCCCAACTCAAAGACAATAACTTGTCTTTAACTTGACAATAACTTAACAATCCGCTTCAGAAGACTTTAGTGAGACTACTCCTCCATCGGACAGCTTGATACTTGTGTTAACCTCAAACTCAGGGCAGAAGTCAAGAGGTCTATTAGTGAAACAGTCATTTGTCTACCTGTGCGTGCTGTACTACTGGTGCCAAAGATAGTGGTTCCACCACTCGGACAACATGAGCTAACATTGTTATCTTTAAAACTCTAATTGCCAATACCTCACTGGGTGACCATGGCAGTTGTGGGTGTACTGGTTTAAATAGGAGGCAATAGAGAGGGCAGGAGTGGATTGTAGAGGTCACTTGTAGAGGTGGAGACAGCAGGAGCTCTGTCATGGTAGGATGCGCACGACAGGCCCTACATTCTCCCCAGAAATGTCTCTTTAGTCATACGAATTCAAAAGTGCTTCCTTAGATTTTGGAGACAGACTTCTATCAGTTACTATTCAGTAAGTGGGTGGATTTAGCTTGATTGCTCAAACGTTGCCCTTTTGAGTATGAGCCAGCCAGATAAAAGTTTGAAGCCATTTATATTTTTTAATACATTTATGAAGGCCAAAACACACATACACACAAACTAACCCAGACAGTTTGAAAGGTAGGTGTTTTGCCTTGGCATTTGACCTATGGGAGGATTTTGTTACTCTGAGAATGTCAGGGTTTCTTTAAAAAACAATCTCAACTGCAACGTATACCAAACACAAGCAAGAAAAAAGAAAGAAAAAGAAACGTCCTCTCTCTCCCAGAACCCTCCCTGTGACCACCACAGACCAACAGCCCTGCTTGTGGTCCTGGAGAACGACCGCTGCTCGCCTCCCTCCCCCTGGCCCCCGCCACCACCTCCCCGTTGTCATATGACTGCTGTTATGTGTGAAGAATGGAACACAAAGATGCTCTGTTCGCTCCCTCTGCACTGCCCTCCCAGTATAGAGGGCCCTCTCCCTCCTTGTCCTCAGGCAAACAGACGGCAAGGGCATATAGCTGAGCAACAACCTCACCAGAGGAAGACAAGCGGGAGACGTGAGGAGAAACGAACTGTCGAACTGGTGTTGATCTATATAAGACAACAAGGTAACCTAATCCTTCATTACAATGCCCGGAGCAAAGCCCCAGCCCTAATACGTTTCAGTGCGTCTAACCAAAATCCCTCCTGCTGTTTCATTTCACGACAGTGGGCCTCTTTATCAATCTTCCACAGTGTTGCTGGGAAGCCTGGCTGCCAAGCAGAATGTCACCGTCGTTTGTGTAAAGATGACACTTTGGCCCAGTACCTGGCAGGGATTAGACACCCGAAACAAATACAATTGTTGTGCCAACTAAACACAAGGAAGGTTTCTATTCTGCATGTCGGTTGGACACCGAGGCACCAATTTAAATGAAAGGATTCCAACAGTTGTGTTGCAGTTGTGTAAATTAATCAAATCTATTCTTATCTTGATTTGATCTGATCTAAATTTATTTTCATTTATGCTTTGTAGAATTGTTTTAGATCTTCTTTGGGTCTGTTATTCACATGCTAAGGTGATCAGTGGAGCTTATTTGTCATACTGGTGCTTACAAATTAGCCATTCCTCCAACAGGTAGTTTTAAATGAGATCTATGAGTACTCATGCATCACTGCAGTGAAGCACGACAGGGACTTTAATATGGCCAGAAGCACTCCCCTTTCTGCCATAGAATTTAATCTGGTAAATGGCTTGAGGCTCTCTCCTAAACATTCAAAATGCTTGGTCAGCGATAGCTAAACAGTATTTCAAACTAATTCTCCCCCTCTTATAAAACACCAATAGATATACCATCAAGAGAAAACGACAGAGCTTGTCACTGGGTTAATGCCCTTAATGAAATTGTTGGTCAGATGTTGTGCTATTGTTAGGTAGGGAGGAAGGGACCATTATCCAGAAAAGCTTAATATTTGTTTATCATTAACAGAATCAGTAAGAATCCTAAAGCTCCTAATAAGTCTCCTCATATTAACCTTAAACTGTTTTGCACTAATCAATGTCATAAAGAGCTCCAACCCCCCCAAAATTCGAACATTTGAGCCATCAAAACTATGTTTCAATTCTGGAAAAATAAAGGTACAGGTTTGACACTTAAAAATACATTAGCCAATGGGCCTTCTGAGAAAGTCAGAGCTTTTCTGTGACACAAAAGGGATCATGTTGTTTAAATGATCAGAGAATGTGTTGGGTGGGTGTTTTATTGACATTCCTACCACTTCACTGACAGGCCTTGTGCATTTACTCTGTTTTCATATTGTTTCTTACAATGTAGTGGATGAAGCTACACAGCTACAAATGGAGTTGAAAAAGGTCAAACTCAACGTGGGGTTTTAGAAAGCCTTGTTGTTATTCATAGTGACAAACACATTTGCTGTAGATTCCGTTTTGGTTCAAGTCAATTTAAGCCTGCATCTAAATTGAAATAGTGTTATTTAAGTGATCTATAAGTGGTCTTTTCTCAAATGTATATTAGCATGTCCTATGCATTCATGTGATATATTCCAAATATTGTATTATCAATTATGTTGTATTCATCAAGTACCAAATGGTTCCATCATCACACACAGTGGTTTCAAGTATCTGTTTTCAAACATTAAACATTTAAATGCTTCCCACAGAAAGCATGTGAATTGCCTGATCATGAAAATCGGACTATTGCCATTGATTATTGCACATCCTGTAAGGTCAGCAGGGACCTCCCTGACAGCTTTAGTCAAAGTTGCCCTTGCCAGCTATCCCAAGGCAATAGCCGGCTTTCACAGCTTCAGCTTGTTAATTGCAGTGCTTATCAAAATGTGTTGTGGTTTGTCTGGAAAAAGACCATCGGTTGTCAAAAACATTTTTCAAACATCCGATTCAGTTGTTTCTGGGGCTTCCAGTCCAAACCATCTGCAAGCAAATACTTTTGGCGTGGTGTTTGATGTGGTGTGATTTAGGTGTAATGTGTCATGCTCTCAAACTAAGTGTGGGATGTTCCCATGTGGTGACCCAGAAGTGGTGGCTGACATGGCAGCGGTCACCAGAGAGGGAGACTTATACTGCTGATGACATTACTCAGGTTCACATTTCCTCTCTCTTTAAATCATTGCCTGGTCACCACTAAACCACGTAAGCCTAATTTATATTGGCATAACGGCTTCGGAAATATGTTTTTATTTAGCTTTCAGAATTTTTGCTTTAGTTAATCATGTTGTAATTTAGTTCTGATTCATATTTCTTGTGAATGGATTTGGTCAACAGCAATATATTGGCAGATGTTCTGTTTGCTGAGTTTAGATGCTGGCCATAGTTGCAATTGAGTTTGGAAAATAATGTACTTTCATCATATTTAGTCTTTTCTAAAGACAGAATGTTTGAAAGTCACATCTGGCGGTTTATCAAGATCCACTCTGATATTAATCAAATATATTTGCCAAGATTCTTCCTCTATATATTCCTCTATATATTCTACAATAGAACACTGCAGGCGTATGCTCTCCCTGCCTTTGAGTTCTCCTCCAATACCAGACTCATCCTGATAAACCCCTTGCAGCACTGTGCTCTGGAGATGTAGGTTTCAGGGATGGGTTGTTGTCAGCGTCCGCACTCTTACAACCCTGGATCCATTTTGCTCTCCGTGTTTCTGAAGAGGACCAAGCAAAGCATGATGGGATTTGGACTCCAATTCTTCCATCAGCGTGAAGGACTCAGTTTGAGCTGTTTTATGTTGTGTGTGTAGGGGGGGGGGTTTATTTCCACCCGCTGTTCGGCAAATCATCGCTGTTCCTTTCATGTTACCATGCCCTCTTGTTTTCTTTTCTCCTTGTTTTCCCTCTCTCTTTCACTCTCTATTTCTGCTGCTGCATCAACCTCCGCCCCTCTGGCCCATCTGCCTCCCCACTGTTAAAGCTCCTACCCCCTCGACCCCTCCCTGAGCAGGTTCTTTCTTGCCGCACACACACACACACACAATCCTACTGCTGTACGACCGATGCCACCCCCCACCGGCAAGCCACAATAAACCTATTAGCAAACAATGAAGCATCGCTGAGAGACAAAATGGTACAAGCGTTCTCTGTCTGCCGTGGTTGCCGCTCAGAAGTTGCGAAGACACAGTCCTCCGTCCTCCCGTGTAAATCTGCACGCCATGCACATCCTGTGTCAGTATCCTGTGTGGTGGCTATCGATGGAGGGGGCCACTGTTCCTCCTGTACATGGGCCGACAGACAGAGCAAGGAGGGGGCCAGTGCTTGGAGAGCCCGGCTGCCGATGTGAGGCCAGCGTTGGGTCGTCTAGCCTGGTGTCTGCGGAGCCTGGCTTGGAGGGGTGTGCGCATCCTCCCTGTCGCACATTCAGATTGAATTGTCTTGCCAAGGCGGCCATGAGCACGGAACACCTGATCCTACGTGACAACGCTTTTACTCTGTTAGCTCCTTCCCCCCCTTCTGTCAAGTAATGGTCTGCACAGAGCGCACGCACACACACAACGCACACACACACACACACACACACACACACACACACAACACACACACACGCCTTTGATGCATCCTCTTCTTGCCCTGTTCTGTATGCTTTTGTTACAGCCAGCCTAACGCACCACCCCTGTAAGCCAAGGATGTATGAAGGAGAGGATGAGTCAACCACAGGCAGACAACTCCCTGGCCCCACAGAGTGGAGCTACAGCAGAGGGTGGAGGAGGGGACCAAGAGGAGCCGTCTTCCTCCGTGCCATCTCACAACATCACCTCCCTGATCTGGCCAGGAAAAAAACATGACACTCTCCTCGCTTCGCAGATTGGACACAACCCAGCAGCAAAACGCTTCACCCCACCCTCAGACAAACAAAGGGAGCCGAGCTGGCGGTAATAAAAAAAAACGTCAAAAAACCCCTACAAAAGTGTGCGAGTGAGTTGGAGAGAATAGAGCTGAGGAGCTTACCGTGTCACTGTCCGATGGTGGAGGATACTGCAGACAAACACTGGCGGGGAGAGGAGGGCTGAGTGCAATCCACCTTTAGTCCCGCTGCTGCTGCTTCTCCGACATCCTCACAGCGCTCTCATTCTCACACACTCTCATACACACACGCTCTCTCTCTCTCTCTCTCTCTCTCTCAATCCCCCGTTCTCTCTCTCTCTCTCTCTCTTATTACTGCCTGTCGGCCTTCTATTTCCTCTTCTATTTTCCGTCTTCTTCAAGGCAGTTGAGACACTGCAGCGATGGGGGTGGAGGGTGTGTGTGTGTCTCTGTGTATGTGTGTTCGTGTTTTAGTGTGTCTGTGAGGGAGAGAGAGAGAGAGAGAGACAGATAGAGAGAGAACGAGAGCGAGAGCGAGAGAGAAATGGAGGGAGGAGCCAGTGGGATAGAGAGAGGGGGGAAAATGGCTCGGATTAATCATGAGAGAAACATAAAGAGGAGAGACGGCAGCAAACTGAATTTGAGAGCAGGGTGGTATGGCTACAGACAGAACACATGCAGTTGTTGTTTCTTCACCGTGACAGGAGAGACATTTGGCGAATCAAACCCACGGCGTCATGAAGAGCATAAAGGGAGAAGCACTGAGGGTTTGCCTGCTGATCGGTTACACAGCAGGATTAGTTGTAATTTCATTGATGGCTGAAAAAGCATAAAAGCACAGAGCGAGAATGGGAGAGTGGGAGGGGAAAGGAGAGGGAGGGAGGGAGGGAGGGAGGGGGGGAGGGCAGAGGAGGGGAGATATGACGACAAGGGACTGGGAGGAGGATTGGATAATGGTGTAATGTGCTGTTTCCGTGCCAACTGTTTCTGTGACAGAGGGACCACTTCCTTTATTGCTATTGGCTCTGACCAGATACTGATAGATAGCCTGACAAATGAAATATACCACTCTGGGGTGTGAGAGGGTGGGTCTTGCTGTTTTTCCTGTTTTTACAATCCCTTAAATATCTGTGGAATGAAAGTAAGTATAGAACACAAAACATACACATACACATGTACAGACAGTATGCATACAAACCCAATGTACGGAGGAAACTGGCAGAAAAGACAGCCAGAGTCAGACGGATAGTTTTGGCCATACAGTCTTGTTGGTATCAGACTGGCCATGGAACTGCACATCTGGTGAGGCTGGTGCCCTCACTGCCACGCAGGTGTGTGTGTGTGAGAGGTGTGTGTGTGGGGGGGAGTCTACAGGGTAGTTGCCTTGGGAGGCCAGAAGTTTCCATTACTAAAAAACCCCAACCCAACCCCTCCCCCCCTCCCACGGCCTCCCCTGGCCTGTCTCCACTAGCAATGACTGGTGGATTGTCAATGAGCTAGCACTGCCACTACATCTTACATGATGCTTTCACTACATGCCTCTCTCTCTTTCACGCACAGTAAATTATACAGAAATGCCAAATATGTCATCTCTACATGAAACTCCTCACCTTCAGTCTCACATAAGAATTATATCCATACTTTCATTGGGCCATCCAAACTAGAATGTCATTCAATGACAGTCTCTGTGAATTAGCTTTTCCTGTAGGTTCCCTCGTAGCAAAGCAATGTCAGATGCACCAAAGTCTGTGAAATATCATGCAATACTTTAGCCTGAGCACTAAAACTTAAACACTACTTGATCTATCATTGGTCTATTCATAAGTAGGATTGCTTGCTATGCCTCCTTACTGGGATTTAGAGAAGGTCAGATATGTATTTGTGCTTTTATAACTGCTTGATAGGTTAGGCACAAAAATACCTTATGAACTTATTGCAACAAACCAAGTGTCTGATGGAGAATGAAACTACCTGAATAGATCATAACCTAGATACGGGAAATGCTTCCGCTGTGGAAAGAATTATCTTTGACGTTGACCTGGCGTCTTCAAACTTTAACCTCAAAATCTCTATACCTTATCAAATCAACTACTTTAAAGTCACGCACAGTCACCAAAGTTTCACATGCTTGCCATTCCCTGACTGGTAGTTATGATACAGTACAGCCATGTCTTGTCCATGTCCAAATAGCAGTAGCACTTTGAGGAACAGAATACACCAATGATACATTCTAAAAACATGGTCACATGATCCACATAACTGATAATAAGCCAGCTGAAACATGTAAAAAGATGAGTTATCTGAACATAATTGTGAACGTACACTTGTCAACGGAGTTTGTTTGTCTGGTCTCACTTTCTCTCTCCATGTCTTATTAAGCATCTTTCTCCCCAACATTTTCCATTGCTCCGACTCTCCAAAAACCATCTCCGCTCCACTATCTCTCTCTCTCTCTCTCTCTCTCTCTCTCTATCTCTCTCTCTCTCTCTTTCACAGACAGTCTCTCAGCCACTCCTGGCTTCCTGTCTCCCTAATCCTTAATCCTGTGGAAACCGGTCAGGCGGAACGGGGCAGCTTTGATCAGCCTCTCACATCAGGCGTTGTAACAGTGTCAGCTCACCCGGATCCCACAGAACCCTGGAGCCCAGGCAGGGCTCCGGCTCCAAACAGCCGTCCACCCCCTTTTGCACCCTCTGCCTGGGAGACACAGGCTGGCTCCCCGGTTGAGTCCCCTCTGTCACCACATCTAGCTGCAGGACAAGGATACCTGTGTTTCATCCTCTGTCTTACTAAACATCTCGTTCAGGTTGGGAAGACGTCGCCTGTCATTGTCCGCCAATTGATTGTCTGTTGATTATGATTCCCCAACTACCAACAAATCTGCACTTGCAAAGCAGAATACTTTTGAGTATTCTTCACATGCTGGGACAAATTACATAATTCCAAATTAGTATTTTGTTCATTTTCACACCTTAACAGGGACAGAACATTGTTATATTTTTCACAACCTTGGAACTTAATTTAGGTCCGAAGGGGTTAAACAAAAGATTGTTTTTTAACAACCTTTTGTTTATGTCTTCAATTCACAGTAAAACTTTAAGAGAACGCATCTGGTATTTTTTGTGCTTCTTATCTGTATTTTATGTTTTGTTACGTACATTCAGTTACAGACTTTGAGCATTCTTCACATGCTGGGACAAATTATGTAATTTCAAATGAGTATTTTGTTCATTTTAACACAGAGCGGGAAAATTTGTTATATATTCGTATATATATTTATTTTCAGGGTCGAACTTATGGAGTGGTTCAATCTCTGTCTGTCTCACACACCAAAACACACATATTATAGTAAAAAGTTAATTTAAAAAACTCTTAATGCTGCAAATAGCCTGAGTGGACAATCATGGATAAAGCCATGGGTGTAAATGAGAGGGATAGATAAGAATAGAGACCATTGGACCACTCCAATGGACAAGGTTACCTTTCTATTGCATGAGTGGTGAGCTAGCTGGGGCTCTATGTCTGTGTTCACAACAACACTGACTGTGCTCAGGCCACATGTGTAATCAATCAGCTCAGAAATTTGATCAGATGCCTTGAATCAGTCAGAGAGACTGAGTCTCAACTCAGCAGCTGTGTACAGAATGCGTGCAATATCGGATATGAGACACCGTTTTCTTCCTCACATGAGTATGTTTGTACAGATCATTCTGTTTTTTTACACAGACGGTTATGCATGTGTGCACTGGAAGTATTTGTTTTATCACTATCCGAAGTCACTTCCTCATGTCATTGTGTTGCAACAGAAATAGTCGTTTGTATTTTATTGATTGAGTTATGGGTTGATTATCTAATCACATGTAATTGTCTCCAGTTGCCGAGGGGTCACTTTGAGGGCTTTCTCCCAGGTCTAGTTCACACGTAGACAACAGGGTCTCTCGTTCGTTCTTAAAAAAATCCCGTCCACACAAGAAGATGCCAAGCCAACAGGCAGCCAAAATGCCAAGTAAACCAAGGAGATAAAGGCACACACTCTCACATTAAACAAAGAACATAACAGCATACATTCTGACATTAAAAGCCTCAAACTTAGTTTTACCTGTCTAAACAGACACACTGAAAACTGAGTTTTGGAAAATCTTCCCTTTGGAAGGAGTTTTGCAAAAAGGTCAATTTTCAGTGACCTTAAACAGTTTGCTTGTGGATAAAAGGCCAAAACGCATAGAAAAGACTGTGTTTAAATGTGTGGACTAAGCCTAGTTGTCAGAGTGTGCGCCGTTATATCCTTTGTTTACATGTGGCGATTTTGCTTGCACACTCTTGACAGTGCTTGACAGCATGTGTTTGTGTTTTTTAATGTGAACAGAGACTTTTTCTAAAACTTGCTTGTGTGGACAGAAAACCCCTGTTTAAAAGAAAACCTGCATATGTGTGGACTCGACCTTAGACACAACACTGCTATTGTCTCGGGGCGGTTAATAAGAAAGTTTAAGACTTGATTTCTTCTGGACAATTAATTTTCTCTGCAAAAGTGCAAGGCCTCTCCAGTGTTCCAGCCAAAGTCTCTCCCCGGCCTTTCCAGAGGCCCGTCTCCAGCTTCGGTCTCCAGTCCCTGTTGAGCCCCAGCTCCAGTCCCCAGTCCCTGCCAAGCCCCAGCTCCAGTCCCCAGTCCCTGCCAAGTCCCCAGTCCCTGTCAAGCCCCAGCTCCAGTCCCCAGTCCCTGCCAAGCCCCAGCTCCGGTCCCAGTCCCTGTCAAGCCCCAGCTCCAGTCCCCGGCCTCTGTCAAGCCCCAGCTCCAGTCCCTGCCAAGCCCCAGCTCTGGTTCCAGTCCCTGTCAAGCCCCAGCTCCAGTCCCCAGTTCAGCAAAAGTTTTAGTTTTAATCTTTGGTTTCAATTAGTACCACCTGTTTTCTTTTTCTTCATATGTATCTTGATGTATTTAAAAAGTACAAAAAGCACGCACATCCAAACGATTAATGTCTTCTGGACTACTGGACTTCTGTCTACTGGACAGAAGGACATGTGAAAAACTAAAATGTTTTGTCTGCACACTAAAGCAGTCTCTACAAGAGCTGGACACTCAAAATGTCAACTGAGTGAAAATACATTTTCATTGGAGCATTTTTGAGTGTGCGGACCATTTTAGTTGCTCTTGTCTTTCAGCCTTGTCTTTGAGTTATCCCTGTCATTGTTGAATGATGCATGTGGTTTTGTCTACTTGTTTGTAGTCTTTTGATCAAAGCAGAATAAATTTTTTCTGAAAATGCATGCGTTTTGTCCTACTTCCTTGGCTAATCGTGGCAGGTATGATAAGTGAGGAACTTGCCAGTAACACCATGAGCGACACAGATATAACAAATAGACAATGACATGAGGACGCAATGCTTTTGAAGAGAAGACACAATGAAAATCAAAATAGGAGAGAGGCATAGACGGTATTCTCCAGCACAAGAAGGACGGGAGTCCTTAATCCTTGGTCTTCCTTGTGGTAGGACGGAAGGGTGAGTATCCGATGAGCCTTTGAAGAGACACGAGACAGCCAGCGCAGGCAGTGGGTGGCAGGTCTGAGCTACAGAAAATGTTCAATAGCTGTTTTGGTACGCAGGCGTGCACAGCAGATGAACACTACCCCTGCTGACCTAGATACCATCTAACAGCAGGCATAGCGCTTACCCTATCTCTATCTCCCCATCTCTGACTACCGTTTCCTTTTCAATAAGTACATTGAAAGCTTGAGTTAAGAATTAGAAGCTAGTAATTTAAATACAGCACCATATCAGTGTAATTAATGAATCCAATTCATTCATGGGTATTCATTATGCATGTTTTCAGCCAAAACATAATTTCACAGCTCATTGAAATACAAAACATATTTTTGTGAGTGAAAAGGTAAATTGATTAATGAAAAGGATTGGTCAAAGTAATTCAGGAAAAGCTCATTGCCGTTGCATGCCTGCATCTGGGTCACTCTTGGTCCTTGATGTCAGCTCTCTTCAATTCAGTCTTATATGTGTAGCCTGATCTCTGGTGGTCACATTTAAGTACTGCAGCACAGCCTGAATATTGTCGTTTACTCTGCATGAATACACTGTGGAAATCATATTTTTTTAAACAGCGGAATATGAATAATGTTGTAATCTCAATGGTATTTTTTTTACACAATCAAATGGGGGTATTTCGTTCACACATCAAATGGGGGTATTGTGTGGAACATATACACAAATCAAAAAACAACAAACTAAACCTTTGATTCTCGTCCAACATAAGGTGTTGGGTAAAATACATATCCAGCTTAGCTGCCTTAAGGGCAGCCAAAGCTGTGTAAGGAATTGGGGGAAGAGCTTATCTCCACAGCATGGCAATAAAATACATCTATTATTTACAACAGGCTTTGCAATAGTTACCCTATCAGTAATATATGATGATCGAAAGCACACATTAAGACAGGCCCATAGAAATCCAAATGGATTTATGAATTATCTAAAAAAGTAATGAACGACAAAAGAGATTTCTTTGCATTTCTTGTTGAATTGAATTTCACTGAAAAATCGACTTTTGCTTGATGGGCACTCTTAGTCACTTAGTTCTATTATGTTATACCAGGCTAATTTAGTAAGGATGCTCTTATAATACCAAACAATGTATTACAAAATGGAACAGGCAATGACACATCCAATCTGGGACATGTTTCTTTCTATTTTACAGAAATCCCTGTCTCTGTGTTCTATAATAGTTCATATACAAAAGCCATGTTAAGAGTGTGAAGAAACCACCAATGCAAGTTCCATCTTTAACATACTGATTGCAATATTTCCAATGGATGAATTTGGGACTAAAACAACAGCAACAGCCTCTTTACTTAAAGTACCCTGCACAAATTAGTTCAGGAAGTAAACACTTCTTGACATAAATTGATTAACCTATAGGAGTCTGTTTAATATGATTGGTCTATGCTAAATAAAATTTTATCTTATCTATTTTAAGGGAATTAAGGCACACCCAATTGGTCCAATACCCATTGTGTAAAAAAACTATCTATTCACTTAGTAACAGGTTAAATCAACAAATTAGCCAACAAATGGTTTCTGTGGTCACTGATAAGTCTCACACAGAACCACATTACCGGTTCGATTCAATACTCACCCAAAACGTCTCTATTTGAACCACATAGCTCTGAGTGTGATTCAGTGGAGCTCAAAGCCCTTAGTGTTGTAACCCTTTCCTGACAGGCATCAACAACCTTTTTTTCCCCAATATGATCTTCGGAAATGTATTTTGGACTCGCATGACTAGCCTTCGTCTGGTGGTAAGGATGATCGATTGAAACGTTCCGCATGGAAAAGAGGGCCCAGATTGCTTCGCTGTATGCTATGAGAGACTAAACATACAGGAAGGGTTTGATTGCAGTTATGACTATTAATGGTGGCATCACCTGCAAGGGGTATCACTTCCTAAAAAGATAAGGAAAATAAATTTAAAAAGTTTGTGTTATTTGTTCACTCAAATAGCTTACTAGAGTAAGGGCCATTTCTTCCGGATACCACATTTTACACCTTGACTCATATTAAGAGGTTGAAGTAAAGGCCCTGAGTTTATTGCTGATCTGTAGGACACTGGCATTTGTTAAGGGCTGCCACCTATTTGCTCTTTAAGTGTGACACTAGTTTTCACTGTTTCATCTAAGAGCGCTGCATCTCCAGATGGCTCGGTGTTGAATTGAAGTTTCCCAGAAGCACCCCTACACCATCTGCCCTGCCCCCTCCTAGGCTTCTTCAGGGCCCAGCTGAAGTCTTTTCAGCTTAAGCCACTGACCAATCCGTTTTGACACCTGGGGCTGTTTGATGGTCTAAAGTCTTAAGTATTTGATATATTGCCTGTACGGCTAATGGAGGAGCAGTTATGATCAGTAGATCCTTGAAATATTGAACGGTATTATGTACCATCCACACATTAATGTGGCTCCCAATACACATAAAGTAAAAATGCAATGTTTCTTTGAGCAAGTAAACCATTTCTTTCAAAAGAACATTGACTTCATATAATAAGAAATTATTAGATTGATAGGCAGGTATCCCTCTACTCTTTTAATATACAAGCTATAAAATGGCATGGTATATAAGTCACTATGATGTCCTAAGTTTGTGTTAAATAACTCCAGAGGATATGTTCCTTGTCCCGAAATCTGTGGTTGTGTTGCCCAGATAACAGATTGTGCGTAATCTCTAAAGAACAGCAGCGCATCCTAAAGATTTTGATAATCCAAATCTGATATACTCCAAGGGAATCCTATGAACTTTATCCAAACCCTAAACGCCTTTATTTTTCATGCAATAGAAATATATGTTATATCCATTAGCCCACCTTTCAAAACCCGCCCTGTGCCCATGCATTTAGAAGTTCCAGAAATCGATCCATTACTTGAAATGGTTTAGTTATGTAAATTCATTTTCTCATCAATATCATAATAAAGATCAGCACGCAGTCCCCCCCCCCCCCCAAAAAAAAAAAATACTGCTTTGTCAGTTGGCAAGAGGAATGTATTTGTTCACAGCCGCACCAAAGATTAATATACAGGTCCATGATGATGATCTAAAACTAAGATAGTGGTAAAAGGGTTTTAATAAATAAAAAATACAAATTAAAACATATATGAATGTTTGGGAAAATGTGCCTTTCAGCTCATGTTTACAATGCCAATTAAAACCAGAGTATGCACGCATTTCAGTGCACACAAGTCCTACTTGTAAACCTCCAGCAGGGGCGAATTTGCGCGTTCCCGTGACTCTCGCCACAGAAAACAAAGCTGTCCGACGGCTTCCATTTACAGCTCAGACGCAGACTTCGGGGATATCACATTTGAGACCCAGGAAACAGTATAAATATGGATTTGCATAGTGTTTAGCAACGTTTTAGAAAGAGCCTGCTAGGCTTTGGAGGCAGCAGGACATTACTGAGACCGACAGAAATAACGTTATAGTTTTTTTCTCGGGGTGCTTTGTCTTGACCACATAGCAAACCCATCATTTCGATTGCAAGCCTGCGAGGCTAGCTACCAATTCAGCTAGTGACTGCTAGCTGGGAATGGAAAATATCGCCATGTTGTGGTTCAGAAACAGCAACTAATACGACACATTTTGTAGGAAAGCCGGGAAATATATCTACCAGGTCCCATTGTTTCAATACAGGGACCTGAATTTGTAGTAGCTACGGCCGCAGAACCCACTGTTGTTGCCGACATGGCGGAGCAAGGCTACACATCTTGGTGAGTACGCATCGCGCGACCCGAGTCACTGAATGGCTAGCTAGTACCTGACTAATTCAGTATATGAAGACAGATGTTTGACTAATCGTGTTTTCTGGGTGTTGAAAAAAACGCATTATTTTCTAAATGTAAATCTCTTCAATGAAGGGCGTTCATTCAAATGTTTAATTAACTGTTCTTTGAGCACCGAGCAAAATTAGGTGTCTTCTTGCAATGGTTAGCAAACCAGCCACTGCTGAGCTATGCTAGCTACCGTTTTGCATTGGATAGGTAGCTAGTAATAGTTAAAAAAGCTAAGCTAACGTTAGAAGGGTAGATAACTTGTACATACCATGGCATGGTGCTACATTGAATGCAAGGTTTGTGTTAAGCAAGTGCTCCACATATCTATACTCTACCACAAGTTACCCATGTAATAATATTTGTAGCAAGATTTAGAGGGCCATTTTTGCTTAAGCCAGCTAACAATCTGCGCTAGCGTAGCGATGTTTGGATCTGGTTTGGCTAGTAGCTACTTTGTCGAGCATTGGTGAGCTAATAATAAACCATATTGAACCCAGTATTTGTTTATTGTATATTGCTTCCCAGTTTGAAATAGCTAGTTTAAATTCGAATTCATTTACTTTCGCTTGGTGTTGGCGAAAAACGAGTATAACTTAGCCCCCATACAATTTAGATTACAACATTAGGCACATTTTAAATTCAACGGGTGGCCTCACACATCTTGTATGGGTTGAATACAATTGTTATTAAGAAATGTATTGTCTGATTTAAAAAAAAACATACAAAATAACCTGATCGTCAAACATTGATTTTATTTTGGTTGGGTCAGTAGGGTGTGATTTAAAATAGTTGGCTTTGTTTATAAACATTACTGCAATGAAGTAGATTATTTTGAGTTCTACTAACCCAAAATTGTGAACAGTAACAAGGTCGTCTATTTATATACTACGCTTCACTATTATAAAATGTATGTCTATTCAGTTAGTAGTGCTCTTATCTAGTTTATATAGCTTTTTGCGGGGCTTTACTTCTACTCCAGCTCTTCATTTTCGGATACGGGCAAAATCTCTAGACTTTTGTGCATCGCCTTATTAGTCACATTTGTCAAACTAGTGAATTTGGCCATTTTAAATGCGTCATGTTATGTTTTTGCCTTTTTTACCAACATAACTTGGCGTTTGAATTCGACGTATCTTACGCATTGTCCATTTCTTGTTTAGTTTGCTATCTCTCTTGACTTTCCCAAGTAGAGGTAACCATTTGGAAAAACAATTACCCTCAGAAGACCGTTTGGTTTTTAACAAATATGTTTTGTACTTTTTTAACCCTTTCCAATCTTTGTAAGCTACTACATTCATTTGTTAGACCATCACACCACAATTGAAATAACATTGGAACTGTCTTAGAGCTACCTGCAATGATTTTATGTTCCCAGGAAAGTTTGTTCGTTGACTTAAAAGTCTACCCTCACGCACCCACATGGCACTAGAGGCAAAGAAGTAGCCTAATCAAACATGGTCAGTTGATTGATATGAGGTTATACTGGTGTAGAATAAGGGTTACATTTAAGACCAGTTACAAATCAAATAAAATCATAGGAATTCATAGTTTTTTTTAATGTATATGTTATTTGAGTTTTCCTCTTACATAGGATACATTTTTATTCCAGTATGATAATTAGGTGTTACTTAGCGTTTCCCAACCAGTGTGCTGTGGAATTTTGGAGAAGTCACATTTTGGAAAGATAAACAAATCTTTTGTTTTAAGTTTGATTCAGTTTTACATCTGAGGTGTGCCGCAAAATATATACGTTTACGCAAGTGTGCCGTGGGTTGGAAAAGTTTGGGAAACCCTGGACTAGGGTATAAATTATATATATTGTGTGTGAGTGTATATATATCAAAAATGGTTACATACTGTATTACATGTGTGTAATTGTTGAATGACTTTTCAGACAATACAGTTCATTGAGCAACCATAAAGGAAGATCTCCCATGATCATTTATGTAATGGTACAATTCTAGTGACATAGCGTGACGCATCTGTTACAGCCAGTTATGTCAGTGGAATAGCTAGCTGACAAAGCTTGTTTGACAAAATGGAAAGTATAAAATAAAATATCAGTACATGGACCATTAAACAGATGTTTAAATGTTGTCTTTAAACATTTCAGCCTGTTTAGATTTGACCTTTATCATTAATCTTTCTAACTACAAAGTTAAGAATCCATAGTTCAGCGCTTGCTTGTGTTAGCTTACAGAATTAAAACTCGAAATATTGGTTTTAGAATTCAATTCGGCATTAGTGAACTACATGTAAAACTATTTTTCGTAACAACAATTGACATTGAAGTGTTTACATCTTTCTGTCTGCTGCTGCACCAATTAATTAGAATATTTCTTACCACACCGGGTACTCTCTAATTTTGTTGCGCAGTCGTTGCTCTTATTTGTAGAACTGTTTTCAGATTTATTTTCTGTAGCTGTTTACACTTACACAGGAAACGTTGGGTCAATGATCAGTCATGAAACATAGTTCTCTTTCATTTCATTGTTATGTTTCACATAGTTTTTCTCGGTCTGTTGATGTTAAACAAGAAGTCTGAATAAAGAGCCTCTGCAGAGGAGAGCCATCCAGTGTTGCAGTGTACATGAACATTTGACTCTGTCTGGGAGATTTTTGTTTAATTAGAAGTGTAGAAATGCCAACCACACTGCCAGTAATAATTGTTTTTGCTCAGTGTCTGACGACTTCTTTTTCACGGACATCTATTGCATCGTAGTGCCAATGTTTAGCACTTCTGTGTTGTAAAAATATTTTTTGATTACTTTTTATGATAATCTAAGTTTACACTTGACCTACTCTAGATCTTATTACAGACAATGAAATGTACGGACATGTTTGAAATGTCATCTTGTTTAGGCAGCTAACAAATGTACCAGATTAGCTGTCCATCATTCTTGGATCACTCTTTTTATGGTCAGTTTGAATGTTGGTAGTCGTTTTTTTCTATGGTTAAAGTGTACCAGTATGTCCCCTTTTAATGAGCGGATTCTCCTTGCTTTTTTAAAGTATTTAATTTAGAATTATATTTCCCTTCCAAAGTTTGGCATGACTTATTTAGACTTGCATATTCTGTTCTTTCTGAAAATCTAAACTTTGGGCAATCAACCTATCGGGATATTCAGTTTTTGGTGTCCTTTCGAAACAAGCCATCACAGGCCTAGTGTTGATCATGTAGTTAGTGGTTTAGTCATGCAGGCCCTTGTCTGCTGAAGCCTTGTCCGTCCATCACTAATCAAGGAAGTCCTGTGGCACTTTGGGCTACTATCCAGCCCTTAACAGTCCAACAGTGTATTTTGTTTTGAAATGTTCCATTGAATTATCTCATCCATGTTTAAGGCCTACTGTCCTGTTAGACGTTTAGCGGAACCAGCTCGATAGTTGAATGTGAGTTGTATCTAACTCTCCTTCTTAGCCACTACTTAAGTGTCTTTCCATTACGATATGACACTGTAGTCTTTAAACTGTGACTGGCTTGTGTGTCCAGCATAAGGTGACTCATTTCACTACTGCTTTTTTTTATACTGTTTTACTGTTTCTGGCAGTTCTCTGGGGATAATGTTGATGGTTTCATTTATGGTGTTTTATAAAAAAGAAATTGATAGATTGATATAGACTATCTGTCTCTGTTTTGTGGACCTCTGAGCAACAACCCTGCATGGGGTGTTAGGGTTAACCATGCACATGCCATTATGGTTACGCAGTGTTGCATTGTGCTGATCTCCTGGTGTATTACTCTTAACAGCATAGTACATCGTCATACTCCTCCTCCTGCTGACACCATGGAATCATTCCTTTGTCAGGTAAAGAAGAAGGACAGAGGATTACCTGTACTTCTGCATCTGCAAACATTCACGTGTCATGCTAAAATTCTGAAAGTTGTTTGCTTACATGCTTCCATGTGTTCACTTGGGGAAGTGTCACATTTGCTAATCCAGAATGTACAGGACATTTTTTTTAAAGAAACACTGATACAATGGCTCGGATACAAACTGTTACGGATAGTGAGCTCACCTTTTTTAATTTTTTTTGCAGAAGGGTCGTACAAATGTCTATTTGACAACGTCGTCAAACTGCTCCATAGTTTTAATGACAACCAATGCTCAACCAATTCAGCGATTGTTTGACGCACGGGAGAAGAAGCCTCGTGCAGCGCGCTGTTAGGGCTTGGGAGCTGCTTCCGCATCTGCATGATTCTCCAAGTTATATTTTCCCAGAAAGCCCTTTGTGGATCTTCACAGGTGTATAAACCAGGCTTGATTATCGCAACCCAGACCTTTGAACTTCTGTTCACTTATTGAACCACCTTAATGAAATAAGATGTTCTAGGAGAGCGATCATTTTAATGGGAATGCAGAGACATAAAACACAACGTTACCATAACCAGTTTTTGGTGACTATTTGAGCACTTGTCTTACTTAATTTCATGCACCCAGTTCGTTCTGTAGAGAAGGGATTAAGTTGTCGCAACTGTGCTTTGAATATTCTGTAACAACCAGGTGGGGCAGCCTTGCCAGTATAAGAACACCAATATTTCTGTATGCTGTGGAATGCATTTGATTGTAGTCTGGTTAGATGCGCTAGCCGATTTTGGTGCCGATTTAATTGTGTCAATTGAATAACACAAGTTATAATTAGTCACTGTAATTTATTTGAAAAGAGCCTTTGTTTGCTGGACCAAGAAACAGACAACCTAGCATTACATTACATGTGTTACATTTCCCGGTGTTTGACACCTGGAGATTACACTCTGAGATTATGGGCTACACCCATTGACATATTTCTTACTTCATGATTAATATGTATACTGTTAAGTTGCAACTTTCTTGTTGGCTTTCTGATTGAGCATATTCTTTAGGCTACTGCACTTGGAGATGTAACTCTTACTAGTAAAGATCAGTTTGAGGTGGTCTGTAGAAGATGAAGGTCGATCCCAGCCCCTGTGTATGCATGGCATTTAAGACTAGGTTCCCACACAGCTTGGAAAATAGCTGGTCAGCCGTTCCTTTAGCCTTATACACATTTCTTTAGTGGTGATGGATATTTTAGGCGAGCTGTATTTAGTTTTACACTGGATCAGCCTTTTCTGTGTATCACTTTGGCTTTCAACCCAAACACCTTTTCAATTGGATAAGGTTTGATTACTTTGATATAAACATTTGTGTCCAAGCAATCCATTAGTTGACCTATGTATACCATGAGGGGGATGGCATGTTGTCTCTGTTCTACAAGTCATAATTAATGTAAATTACACATCTTTTTGTGCACTGTTACACTTAAGGCTGTAATTTGGGGGAGTCGCACAGCAGACATAAGTGCAGGGAGAAGCCCAAGTGAACAGTTATGAGCAAGACGAACTTGTTATTTTTGGGGAGGACCCTCATTACCCCCTGAACACATTCCACACTCATAGTTGCAGAGAGACAGGTCAGGAACAAGGGTCATGCCCACCCTTCTGAACTAGGCTGAAGCATTTCATTGTCCTTGCCCCACGTAAATGATAGGACCAGAACTAGTGATGGGGTTGCTATAGTAACAGTATTTTACCATTTGAAGCCTGGTTACAACTAAGAAGTGTTGAACTGTAACGTTATGCTGCCTTGATTTAACCACAAAGCAATTGGTAGAATAGCCTAGATTTGTATAAAAGAACTGAAGCATAGGTAAGAGTTTCATTACACTCCACATACTTGCGTGCTCAACAATTCATAGTGCAGCCCTGTCCTAAGCATGAATCATGCTGGATCACTTGTTAAGGTGGCATTGTAATGCCACACCTTGAAACAATAAGGCCTGATGACTGTGTGTGAAACCAGCTGGCAATGAACCAGCTGTACTTGAGGAGAACCACCTGAGCTGAGCATAGTAGTTATGCTGTGATTTGTGTCTCAGCGTTCCAATTAAAAGCAAATACTAAAATGCTATTCTCCTACATAACGACGGTGTTTAAGCTTTCTCTGCCTGTGTATGTACTTTCTGCTACCACAGGGTTCCAGACTGCCACCAGAAATCTGTCCACTGCCACAAAAAAAAAATTATTGGTGGCAGTCAGGGTTCCCACATGTTCTGGAATACCTTGACATTTAGAGACTAGTTTTCCAGACAAAGAAGCACCTGGAAATTGATTAAAATGACCAAATATCCTGGAAATAAGTCATGTTGTCCTGGAAAATGTTAGTTGTATTTTTGCTCCTCACTCAAATTGCCTTCAAAAAGATATTGGTGTTTGTTGAGGAGAGCTTTAAGTAAAAAATTATAAACACATCAGGGCTGATCACCTCTCACAAAAAGAGGAGGCCAGACCACCTTAGTGTGCAGTTAGCAGTGATGGGTCTAGCCATCACCTGTAATAAACCTGAAACACTTCATCATGATTCCTGCATCATTAAAAAAGGACTTAAAAGGGAGTTAAATGTGTCAATACTAGGCTTACCGGTGAATTATGTGACCGTTTATGAGCAAGTGCTGTCCTGTATTGTCAAGAAAAACTCCTAGAAAATGTCCTGGAAAAGGATTTCTTAAAAAGAGTGGGAACCTTGGACAGTGCTGCTACTTGATTTTTGTTGGTGTTTTTTTAATTGATTAATTTATTTTTTATTTATGAAATCCTCAAGTCATATCTTAGTCAAGCTGTTGGCCGAGTGGGCCGATTTTGTTAGATTATTTATTATCTTCCTTTGACCTACCCACTGGCGGCATTTCTCTCTCACAGTTTAGCAAATAAAAATACCTTAAAAAAAAAAAGCTGCCACCAGTTTTTGTCCTACTGCCTCTAACTGAAAAACGTAGTGACAGCACTGCCACAGTGTAAAACATTAGTGTGGAGCCCTGTACCATGTGGTATCTGTATGAAACGATGTGGTCATGCTGTGGTCCCAGCGTAGGCTGCCTGTGTTGGTCTTTGAAATAAGCTATGGCACATTTTATAGAATTTATTTTCCATCGTTTACTAGGGGAAGAATGAATATCTTTAATGCACATTGCATTTAATTTGGAATTGCAGTGGCAGCAGAGTTTCTTATCTCTGACCAGGTAGATAAGTGATTGAAACTAGACCAATAAATAAAATAGGTTGTTAGTCATACCCATTGAATACATTTCTAACCTAATTTTTACTATTATATTACTAATCACCTTAAGAGTTATTAATGCAGTTGTTGTAATGTTCTTCTACTCCTGCATGCCGTGCGGTTGTAACACAAAAATCATGGGGTTCCTTGGATAATCATGGGGTTCCTTGGATAGTGTTGTTTTTGCTTAAAATGATAGGAAATCGAAAATGTTGTTCTCCTTTTGGATGAACTGCTGTTAGCCTGTTTCTTATTGGTTGGTCTCCTGATCTCTTCTCTATAGGGCTTACTCCCTCGTCGACTCCAGCCAAGTGTCCACCTTTCTCATCTCCATCCTCCTCATCGTCTATGGCAGCTTCAGGTATGTCGCCCCAGCCTCGTAGTTGTGGTGTTTTTTGTGGGACTGGTTGTACCAGAATCACAGGCTCCTCTTTTTTGCCACAGATGCAATTTTATAACGTTGGGTTTGTTTTTGTCGTTTATAATTAGTAAACATAATCTTAATTTGTATTGCAATATTTCTTATGAAAGCTTAAACCTTTCTTGACATCAGTGTAGCCCTTTGTTGCGTTCCAAAATCAGTGTCTTTGTGTGTGTGTGTGTGTGTGTGTGTGTGTGTGTGTGTGTGTCTTTGCCCTGCAGCTCTCAGACAGTATAGACACACAGGCTTCTGATCCCCTCACCGTTTCATGTGTATCCTCTGCAGGTCCTTAAACATGGACTGTGAGAACCAGGAGAAGGATAAGGATGGGAACCCACTGCCGCCGGGGTTCAACAATGGCAACACAAACAACAGTGAGTCTCACATATTTGGTGAGACATAAGGCATACTGAGAATGTGTGTTTTTTTATTTACTTCCAAGTCGTCATTCAATGGATTCTGTGTGCGTTGGTTGTTTATCTGGCCCTCCGTTCGCTAAAGCCTCACATGAAAGAGGGAGTTGGGCTTATTCAGTCCTTCTGTGTGTGCGTTGGGCCCTCACTGGTTTTCTGTATGTGCTAAGACCTTGCTCACTTGTGCATGTGTGCTTGTGCTCTTCTCGCAGGTATTCAGACCATAGACTCCACGCAGGCGCTCTTCCTGCCCATAGGGGCCTCGGTGTCTCTGCTGGTCATGTTCTTCTTCTTTGACTCAGTCCAAGTGGTCTTTACAATATGCACTGCAGGTAGTCGCTCTACCCATAGGCATACTTTCTTATACGCTCACACACCAAATAGATGTTTGCATATGAAATCCATTCAGATAATAAAATAATCAAGCGTCAAGTATTTCATATTCTAAGATCTCAATTCAAATGCTATACGTCAAGTAATAGTACCCCTGTACCCCCCCCCCCACACACACACACACACACCCCAAAGAAACACCTGTTTTCCACTATCTTTACTATGAAAAGACAGAGCTTTTGTTGTCAAGCAAGTGACACTGCCTGTGTAGCACCATTAGCTCTGATCCTCACTACGCTTTTCCTTGTTCCGCAGTTCTTGCAACTATTGCATTTGCATTTCTCCTGTTGCCGATGTGCCAGTACCTGACCCGACCATGTGCCCCACAGAACAAGTAAGGAAACCTGGTCGACCATGCCGTCCGCTCTCTCCAAATATACATCCCTTTTCTCTCTCTTTGTTACAAATCTGCTCAATGCCTTCTGAATATATATATATATATAAACCAGTTAACTTGTCAAGTAGGATACTTGGATATATCTCACCAAAGATTTTTAGACTGGCAGCACGCAAACCACTCCTAAGAAGTGGAACCATTCTTTGATGTGCATGCACAGGTTTCCCACATTTTTCAATTATGAGCTCAGCAAAAACAAAAATTGTGCCTGCTGCTCCACTCTGGTTATAAATAACAAATGGTTCTGCTAAGACTATTGTTAGTTTGCTGTCTTGCTGGGCTGTTTACTGAAGGTCAAACTATAGCGCCCCCTTCAGGCACCATGTACACAGTGAAGGGGCCTGATGACCAAAGCATGGTCATTTTGGCAACAAAACGAGTAAAGAAATCCCAGTAATGATTTTGCTGTTATTCTAATGCCCCCTGCCACCACAACAAGCAGACAAACTAGATGAATGTGTATGCGCACATTGACCTTACAATAAGAGATTTGCAATGTGTGGACCCTTGTTGCTGCAGCACTCAGTTTTGTCCAAATTTGCCCCAAAAAATACAAGCAGCATCATGTAACTGGACCAACTTTACGGTTTTCCAAATCACTTGAACTGGTACATTTATCTAGTTGATGTATATCGCGTGTCCCTTTAAAAGTCTGTAATAAGTGGGAAACATTGCTTAATTTACTGGATCGTTAACTGGCAGCCACTTACTAATCACCCAGTTTACGAAGGATTGAGCGGAAATACAATCGATTATCGACAATCGACGATACAATGCAAGAAAACTAGGAAGAGCGTCTCTTTTGTTTTGGTGACTTGAGCTAAGTGTAACGCTAATGTGAAGAGGAGCGGGGGGTGGTACGTGGCCTACAGTCATTGTTCTGGTTACTCCTGGCCCAAGCTCCTCTCATTCACACATGCACTCCCGGTTGGTCTTCCAATCCCCCACAGTCTTTCAAATGTCCCTCTTTGTACTGCGAGATGTAGAAACCAAGGAGCTGCGAATTGTTTCACATTGTTTGCAGCTCACGGCCATATTGATTGGGGGTTTCTGGAGGTAATGTTCCATTTAGTTCATGTTGATGTTATGTTGCGCTAATTTGGAACCCCCCTTGTACTCAGTTTATTCACTACAGCACGCCTTTCGATATCATAGATGTAAGATCAAATACATTTTCCATTCTCAGTTTGAATACCTTGCCATGTCACATTTCCTTGTTGCCAGGATGTTTTTATATTTTCACTCCATAATGTTTTGGTGTGTGTGTGTGTGTGTGTGTGTGTGTGTCTGCAGGATCTCTTTTGGCTGCTGCGGTCGCTTCACCCTGGCCGAACTGCTCTCCTTCTCCCTGTCCGTCATGCTGGTACTCATATGGGTGCTGACTGGCCATTGGCTGCTTATGGATGGTGTGTAACTTTTAATAACATTTTAATTGATTTTATTCTGTCGGTGTATGACATGTCAGTAATTTTGCCTGTCGTTGGGGTGATTATATTCTTGGCTGGTTTAAATGTTTCCCTGTCTGACTGTTCTCCCCTGTCCCTCTCTTCTCAGCTCTAGCTATGGGCCTGTGTGTGGCCATGATTGCCTTTGTGCGGCTGCCTAGTCTAAAGGTGTCTTGCCTGCTGCTGTCAGGCCTGCTCATCTACGACGTGTTCTGGGTAAGAGCCACGGCTGCCACGGCTGACCCACATGTAGACAGACACAGCCTCCCTTGTATTAGTCACCCCACACCAAACACTCCATGTGTGGAAGGTGCAGAGCGTGCTAGTGGCGTGCTTCTGTTGTTCCTCAGGACTGCCAGGTTCATTGGCATGCCGTTTTCTTCTCAAATAGTTAATGTGTTATGTCTGGCAAGAAAATTGTTTATGACACCAACAGAATCAATACATAATGATAAAGGTCACTTACCCTCCATTTCATCTATGTGAGAAACTGGTGTGTATGTGCACATAGGTATACTTCTATCAATTAACCATAAGCATGTATCAAACCCTTGTAAAGATGAATAGTGTTTCTATGATTTTGTTGTTGTGCTGCTATGAGATGATGAAAATAAAAGGCCGGATTAGTGCCCCTGCCAAGCAGTTTGTTCTCAGTGCAGGGGTGCGATGACAAAACCCCTGACCGAAGCGTTTCCCTGATCTAAGCAGCCAGCAGTCATGTCCTCCAGTCCCCCCTGGCCTTGCTCTCTGTGGTTCAGGCACCTCCTCACGCCCCCCTGTTCCCCCTGCAGGTCTTCTTCTCAGCGTACATCTTCAACAGCAACGTGATGGTGAAGGTGGCCACACAGCCAGCGGACAACCCCTTAGACGTCCTGTCGAGGAAGCTGCACCTGGGGCCAGGGATGGGACGCGACGTGCCCCGCCTCTCCCTGCCTGGAAAACTGGTTTTCCCCAGGTAGGCCTGAGTGCTTTGAGGAGGCCTGGTAGTCAGCAGGGGAATGTCTGGCTGTCACTCGTTGTCCTCCAGTAGTGTCTTAGAAAGAACCCTCCCCTTTGATAATAACTGATCCTCATCGCCAGTCTTTAAATGGATCCTAAAATAAGGTTAGCTCGGGCGTTGGTTGACCTCTCTAGGTTTAAAAAAAAAAGTCAGAGCAATTCATCTTGAGAGATTTATTTGTGTGGATGGTGCTCTGACATGATGTAAACAAAAGGCCGAATTGTAGTGCCCCTGCCATGCAGTTTGTTCACCGTGCAGGGGTGCGTTGACAAAAAACTGGACCGAAGCGTTTATCTGATCTAAGCAGCCATCCATTCATCTGTGCAAAACTTCACAAAAGGGCTATTTCTTGCCGAAGTGATTTTTATTCTTAACATTGCAATGCTTGGGGCGACGATCCAGTTCGGGTCGTCCGCTACAGCTGTTTTCATGCAATCTCATTGACCTGAACTCATCCATGAACTCCCTTTTACCTTACTGCCAACCATCACACACGTTAACCTGTGAATCTCTTGCTAATCCCGGCCTCCCTGCCTTGTCTTCACACCCAGTTCCACAGGCAGTCACTTCTCCATGCTGGGGATAGGGGACATTGTGATGCCCGGCCTGCTGCTCTGCTTTGTGCTGCGCTACGACAACTACAAGAAGCAGGCCAACGGCGAGGTCCCTGTTCCCGGGCGCATGCAGCGCGTCTCCTACTTCCACTGCACGCTCATTGGATACTTTGTGGGTAAGCTGGGGTATATATCAGTGGGGGGCCGTGGCCCTGTGTGGGGCCTGAGGGGCTGTGGTGGCGGGCAGCGTTAGCCTGTTTACACCGCAAAGCCAAGTCAATGGGTTCACGTTTTGATAGCCACTCCGTGCAAGCTGAGTTATTGTGGCTTTCTCGCACGTCGTCCCCTTCACAAAAGAGGTAAAAATAGGAGCCATTCTCTCCAGTACGACGGAGGCAGGGGCAGTCAGTGCTAACTAACTGTCACAGACCTCGCTCACACCTTTGTACTTGACTTGATCTCATGCAGATCTTGACAAAAAGTCAGTGAAGCCATTTAAAACTGGAAACCAATATACCTTCAAAATTGAATCGAGGAGAATATTATGAATTCTGAAATGCAAGCGATTCTCTGCAAAGTGTCTCACTTTTAGAGGACTGTTGTACTGCAATGGTTTCATTCCTAGGTGTTTCTCCACAGGCCTGCTGACTGCCACTGTGGCGTCCAGAATCCACCGTGCGGCCCAGCCGGCCTTGCTCTACCTGGTGCCCTTCACCCTGCTGCCTCTGCTCACCATGGCCTACCTGAAGGTACACAAAACCTAGGCCAAACCAGGACATATGGCCAACGTTTTTCTGTCTGCCAACTCGGCTTCAAGAGTCATATTCATACTGAGGAACAAAACAATAATATAAAAAAAACTAAGATATTTGAGATAATATATTTAGTGATAATATGGCTGGTGACTTTCAGCATGCAGTTGTGTGTGTGATTTCATGGCATGGTGCTTTGTCTACAGGGGGACCTGCGCCGCATGTGGTCTGAGCCTTTCCACAGCAAGGCCAGCAGCTCCCGCTTCCTGGAAGTATGATGCACCCTGGGATAGCCAGCCAGCGCAGGGAGGCCCAAGGAGCCCTACCCGAGTGTGAGAGAGAAAGAGAAAGAGAGAGAGAGAACGCACACTGAAGAGAGGCCCTGTTCTCCTAAGACCCCCCCCCCCCACAAACACATACACACACACCCACACACCCTCACACACACCTCATTCGTCCACTCCACACATACTCCGTGCTGATCACACAGAACGATACCCGTGTGTGTGTGTGTGTGTGTGTGTGCCTGGGCAGCGTAGCCAGATCCGATTCATCTTTGATTCACCCGCTCTATATCCACAGTGGCCTCTTTGCCTTTTCTCTTCTTTTTGCTATCTTCCTCCTCTCAGTGGTTCTCCCCGAGCCCTTTCCCCCCCGGACCTCTCTTGCTCCTTTCGTTTTCTGAACACTAACTCTCCCCCCGGATTTGGATTCATTCTCCACTTCAGTCATGACCCATTCCACTCTCCAGGCCCTTGGTTGTCTTTTCCCCTCCCATCCCGGTATCTCAGTGACTGTGCCAGACTGGAGGGCCGGGCCTCCCCTCTTTATGGACAGAAGGCACGTGATGAGGGGCTCTTTTTTAGCATCGTTTGGGTCATCATTACGTTTTGTTGTTGTTGTTATTGTTGTTATTATTATTATTATTATTATTATTGTTATTGTTATGGAACAAGTTCAACCAACACACTATGTAGGGGAGGAGGCAGAGCCACTGCCACACAGGACTGTGATATCAGTGCTCAGGAGTCCCACTCTCCCTGGCCCCTCCGTCTCTCATGTCCCCTTAACCTGTCTCTTGTATTACCGACACCCCCTCACCACCTATTGATGATCTGGGGTGTGGGGGGGGGGGGGGGGGGGGGGGGGGGGGGGGGGGGGGGGGGGGGGGGGGGGGGGGGGGGGGGGGGGGGG
>JAVQIZ010141997.1:0-13331 GCA_036023535.2 Galaxias brevipinnis | reverse complement strand
TGTGTGTGTGTGTGTGTGTGTGTGTGTGTGTGTTCTTGTAGATGAGGTGTATGGAAAGTTTGTAATTCCTTCAGAGGGAGGTCAATGTGGGACGTAATAAGAGCTGTGTGTGCGAGCATCTGTTCCCGTTTACCGTTCTACTCACATCAATAATAAATAAAACGACTCCGCAAAGACTCAGAATACTGTTTGCTGACGAGTAAACAAGAGTATGTATTTTTCTTTGGTCTGACTCAGGGCTACACGGTGAACGGTGAAAGGGGATAGCGATTACTACTGTTCATCTTGCCATTAAAAGTGAGTCAGCCCCACAGAGCAGAGTATACCCCTCTGAGTTTGAAAGGAATCCCCCTGGTAACGCGGTTCAAAGGGATACTGCCTGGCGATTGTGGCAGGAGAGAGGAGCCGAGCGAAGGAAGAGAGGGAGAGAAAGCGCTCTCTAATGTAATATCCCAGTAATTAAAGGCTGTGTCCCCACGGAAGTGTTCTTCACTAGAACCTCATCAAACTAATGAGCGGGGCTCTGACACCAGAGGTCAACACCCCATTTCCAACCCTCCGTCTTCCCCCCCGATTACAGATGATGGAGCCGAGAGCTTCTAAAGGGACACTCGCCGAGTGAAGAGTGTGTGAGAGGAGAGAGAGTTGGAGGGAGGGGGGACTTCTTAGAGGAGTTTGGAGACAGTTGACAGGGGAGAACGTTTCAAGCGCTGTGTTGTCGAGACGTCAACGACCTCTTGCTTGGTTACGGTGAGAACGCCTGTCGTTAAGGATCGAACTAATTGTTTCAGACATAATGCACTGTCTATTTTGGGCCTCTCTCCTTTCTCTGTGCGGATGAGAGTCACACACTCCCACACACTGCTATATCGAGATCTCGTGTTCTCTTAAAGACCAGAAAGTTTTTGTCGCCAAGACAACTCCCCGGTGGGAGGGTTTGGAATGCTTCCCAGAGCAATGGGGGTCTTTAACCTCCATGGTATGTTACATGTGAACGTGCTCCAGTTTCAAACCTAGCACGTGTGATACCTCCCGTCATTTGTGTTGTTCCCAAACCTACCAGTTGGCAGCTCCACATGACAACCCACCAAGAATTATTTGTGACATTTCCGTTTCATATGCACGCTCATATTCTGTAGGAGCTGTAAAGTTACCGTTCCGCTCGTCAGAATGGAATGGATTAAACTCGGCTTTTCTTCAGAACTGCCACCGTTTACCTGAGGATCTCGCCCACTCACAGTTAGAGGGCCACGCGCAATATGTTCTGTTTGCTCCTACTTTTGCTACTTAACTTCACTTCACTCTCTCAGGCTGCAAAGTTTCTAAACAAACTGATGCCACCAATCCAGCGTGTGTATTTAAAAACCTAAACCAAAAAGACCCAGGATATAAAGTGAGGGATTGGGGTTGAAGTGGGGTTGGGAACAATACTGTCTGTTGGTAGACGGGAATGGAGAATCAGCGTTGTGGTGGAGGAATAGAGGGACTTACATCATTCTAAAAGTAGGAAAACTTAATTAACTAGGTGAGCCTCGGGCTTCCCGCAAAATACCTCCCTAAGCAAGAGCAGGGAGCAAGAATGACCCGCAGCTACCACAGACCTGCTTACTGAGACAGAAAATCTGATTGCTTTTCATATGGCTGGCATATTTTCAACATTTTCTTTTTTACCTCAGGACACACAGACGCCCAGAATGCATTAGAGTTGGTGCATTATGGGAAAGGGGGCAGGGCATGGGGGCGTGATTAGTTTAATGTATTTTAATCAACAACATTGAACCATAATAATGCAACATGAAATGTAACAAAGAAGAAATTAAATGTGCGTTGAAGTATGAAAGTAAGATAATAACATTCAGCGGTGGGAACAGACTTGAGATATTTTGGTACAGCTTGTTCAATTTATATGTAAATCTAACTAGCTAATAGAATGACCTTACCCTAAGTTCCAAGGAAAAATAAAAAGGATCCCACCCAGAAGCTTTTCAAAATATGTCTGGAGTTTAGAGATTATGTCCTTGCATTAGAATAACCTGTTATTAAAAGAACAACAACAAGGTTGATGAGAAGATCCGTGTATCTGTCTGTGATCACATGCAGTGCTGAAGAGGCAGTGTGGCCCTGTCTGTCTGTCTGTCAGTCCGGTCTGTCCCTCCCAGCCCGCGCCACACAGACAGGAGACCTTAGATTGACGTGCGGGCAGCGGGCCACCACTCACCGCCTCGTCCCCTCCTAAGTAGGCTGTCGAGGAGCCTGTCTCTCCATCACCCTGCTCGTCCTCATTAAACACAGCACACTGGACAAATGATGTGGCGTGGACCCCCCTACTGGGAGTGAACTTTGACCCTGGGGGGACGGGGGTGGGGAGTACATTGGCCGCTCGCTCGGGGCTCGCCCACGTTTCTAGAAGGAAGTGGTTAACTGGAGTGTGTTGTTTCCCACACGGCGACAAGCGGGCCGGGGGAATCTGTTAAACCGGTCATAACAAGCGTGGCTAGACCTCTGTGTGTCCAGGCCTGGGAGAGTGTGTGAGGGATGGAGGCGTCAGCCAGTCGTTGGGCGTAATGGTGTGGAGCAGAGGGACGCCGGGACACCTGCGTCTGCCCAAGGATAATGAATATGATAAAGACGGATATCCCATTCCCTGGTCTGACAGACAGCCTGCTCTGGGCTGAGGAATGATCACACACCTAATTGGGATCCACGGAGAGTGCTGCTTGAGACCTGCTGGAGTGGAGGCCCTCCATCAAGGCTGGTACGGAGAGAACATTGGCATTATTCATTATCACTGCTGGACCCTGGAGCTCAGCGCCAACAGAGAGCAGTGGAGGCCAGCGCACAGGGAGAACGGGGGACCTTGTTCCACCACACGGCTTTATTGCTTTTTCAGAGTTGGGTAGAAATTGTGCCTGACTCATTGCAATCTGTCTAAAAGGAAAAACGTGTGGGAGGTGGATATTGTCTCATGTGTGTGTGTGTAATGTTTCTCTTTGCTGAGATAGGTCTAAACAATGGCGATCCTCACATAAATATATCCTTGACACGTCTGTCTTTCTCCTGTATTATCCCCCTGCGTGTGTCTCCAGCCCGCTTCTGCCTCCATAGCTCCGACTAACTACGGAAAGAATGGCCCGGGAGAGAGGGGGAGAGAGAGAGAGAGAGAGAGAGAGAGAGAGAGAGAGAGAGAGAGAGAGAGAGAGAGAGATTGTGCTCTAGACGGTGGGAGGTCAGGGAGACAGAGTGCTGTAATGAGGACTTTAACAGATCTTTATTCACATTGATTGAGCCACTGATGGTCATTACCGATTGGGTTGGAAACTAGGTCACCAGCCAGTCGGATGTATCAGTCAATGTCGGGGTCATCTTCCCACTTTCCATGAGACCCCAGAGGGAGTCTAGCGTCATTACGGAGGACTCCTGGGTCTCTCCAGCAGGTATCGTGGGGGCAGGTGATGGGTGGGTATCCTCCAGGTAGCATTGGTGCGTGGGACTACGCCGGTGGCGGTGTGTGTGTGGGGGGGGGGGGTTAATGACCATCTGCTGGAGGAGGAACCGGCGTCACCTCTTTAATGAAGACAAATGTGGGGCGGTGCCTGACCAGGAGGCTCCAGGCAGGGGTCTAATGACAGAACCCCCACCCCCCCTCACCACAGGGTGTCACGGGCTAACCCATCCTCCCGTTCAACCGCCATCATCAGCCCCTAATGCACTGACCTCTGATCTGGGAAGGAGGCCTGTAAACTCTGCTCTCGGAGACGTGAGCCAACTGAATCAAGTGCAGAATCCTCATGCCTGCGTCAGAGGGCCCTCCAGAGATGTTGGTACAACACGTTGTAAGAATCTGCTTAGAGTCCTTTGAGATCTCTTAAACGGCCATCCCAAACTTCCCGATTCACTTTGATACAAACAAACAAACGCAGGCTCTAAATAAATAGTGTCTCGGCTCCAAACACCCATATCCACTTTTAGCGCATAAATTAATAAGTCGCCGCTACTGGAGCTGGGAGAAGTCTGCCTTGAAGGGGAAACGAGAGTACATTACACATACAGTACAGAGAATTGATTTATAGGCAGAACCTTTTTAAGGAGCATAGCCGTGGAAAGGTCAGTAACATTTTTGTCTCACAAAGTTTCCCAAGTCTACATGTTACATGTTACAAACGACATGTAATCATCGTGCTAACTAATTATTTAGAAGAATTGCGAGGAAAAAAAGCTTTTGTTGTCATTAAGGTAAAAAGTATGCAGCAGGAGTATAGAAAACCTCCCTAAACGTCAAACTGTGATCTACAGTGTATGGATGTGAGACCAACAACAATATGCCTCTGACAGGAGACTCAGGCTCAGGAAGACGATCCCTGTTATAAGTTGACCAAGAAAATAGATGTTCGGCAAAATTCAGTTATTATAAATGAGAATACATAAACTTGTACAATAGCATTAGCCATTACTGATCATTTTCTCTCATTTGCACAAGGAAGCCACACCCACACCATGAGATGAACTGAACAAAATCATTGTCGTCAAATCTTTGGTACACCGACGTGGTGCATTTCTTTTCTGAACACACTCTCGTTGGCGGGGCCTGTGGGCGTGTGTTCGTGTGTCCATTCAGACGGTAGAGTGAGTCATGAAAACCACCAGCGGTAGTCAGAGAGGTGTGTGCAAAGGAAGAAAAAGGGGAAACACAATGGGACTTTCTCAGCCTGAGGCAACAGCACTAGCTTTATAATACGTAAATACCTTCACTGAACATACATATGTACATTTATCTTTACAATACCGCAACACCACACAGTAGCTACAGTGCAACAGTTTCGCTGCCATTGTTTTTTGGATCGAACCCTGGCGTTGATTAGACAACTAGCCTTCTAGTGCCAATCAAAGTATAGACTGATAGACCATTTTCACCTGCTCATGTAAATTATAAAGCTCAACTCACAGAATCATCACGTTAAGCATACCGATCTACTGAAAATAAAGATGAGCATGGTCTCATGCAAAACTCGATAAATACCTATATTGAGTCATGCTCCTCCAAGAATTTCTCACACAGAGATCTTAGAGGTAATATTTATATCAAAATCAAACGTCCACATTTTTTCCCATGATCTTCTAATGCATTCTGTCAGCCTCAGATGCACAACTCACTGAGAGCTGAAAAGGTCGTCTTGCCAGGGGCTGAGACCAGGCTGAGTTCTGACGTGTTCACAGAGTGATCTTTTCATGGCTAATGTTCAAAAGCACTTCAAAAGTGCAACAGCGCATATCCTGGAGACCATTTGCTTATTTCCATCAGGGAGAACCATTGAGAATGAAAATAGCATACAACCTTGGTTCAGTCTGCAGACTGAAATATTAACATTGATTAAAATTTGTATTCTGCAACAGCTGACATCAACCTGTGCCCTATTGCGGCAAGAAAAACACATTCAATAGTAAAAAAAAATAAAAATAAAAGACTGGAATGTATATATAAACGTTAATCGTTTAATCTATTTTCTGAATGTGGACCAGCTCTATCTCAGTGACACTACATACTTATATGGAGATTCCAAGCTATGGAACCAGGTTTCTCACTTCAATGCCATTCAACATTTTGCCTCTCCTCATTGGTTGTTGTGGTCGTCTTTGATGTTGTTATTTTGGAGGGGCAAATGGAATGGCTCTGGCAAAGTGCTGCAATCACAGCAGGCCGCCCATAACTGTGCTGCAAGTAACTTCCGATAGGAGAGGGCTTACAGCACAAGGCCCCAGGCCTAACCCTGGAGGTCCTGCTCAAATTAAAACAAGCCTTCCGCGCTGACGGCGGTCTTCTACACGGGAGCTTGTCTTAGCAGTCTTTCATTCGAGTCGTCCTGTCCTAAAAGATGACAGCGAGAGGAGGAGGAAAGGGCCCAGAACGGACAGGCGATTGGCCCCTTCTGTCTTCCCACCCGCCGTTCATTAATTCTCCCCAGCTAGCAATTATTTTTTTCCCCCGCAAAGGTCATTAGAGGGATGAAGTGAGACGGATGAATGGGAGGGGAAGACACTCGAAGGCCCATCTCTCCTGTCATCTCCAACTGCAGGAAGGCCCTGACGTCTAAAGAACGAAGGGAAAGAATGGAGGCTGGACGGCCTGCTCTCCTGCGTTGGCATCGACATCCCCTCAGTGGACAGAGCGCTCTACCCGGTCAGAGGAGGAGCCCACCAGGTTGACTTCAACAGACCGCATTGCTGCCTGTCATTTGGACAGTGGGCCAAGACAGTGAATCCTGTAAGTTACTCCCACTGGAGAAGGAATTATGATTCCACAGGATCACACACGGTTTGAGATATTGGCATGTGCAACATTGCTGTTGTCCATTAATATGCTGAGTGTGTGCATTGTGCCTGGGGGACGCAGCAGAAGCTGTTGCACTGAGGGATGATTCCAATAAATTGATATTACTAAATCACGCCCGCGACTCCAAAGCGGCAGTAAAAGGGTTGAGTCAGCCTCCACTAACCTTGTGTTTGACTTGGATTGTCATTAGCAAATCAAAAGTGGATTAATTACAAGTCCAGTAGGACAGGCATTACCTTAAGTGACTATTGTAATATAACTTGGAGACAAATCACCTCTGTGATCTCTCATCTTGACACGGGAGATGAATGAAGGGGGTGGCTTAGCACTCCTGGAAATGCTGCTACTGTCATCAGCCATGGAAATTGAATCTTTGAGTGGTAGAGAGTGGCTGCGAGAGCATTAATCCAGCCTCAAATGGAGCTCTTTGGAAACCGTTAAAGCATATACAGTACTTATCCTTTAAACCCGTGTTTAACCTCGCCTTTTAATCCCTCTCTCTCTCTCTGCCTTTGCCCAAGATATCTTGGGAATTTAGGTAATGCAATTTATCCCCTGAAAATGAGTAAAAGACACTGTTACGATAATAGATTAGGCCTGTTAGTGGGCTAGTGAGTAAAAGGAAGGAATCTAAAAGGCACCCTGTACTAACATCGTTACTGCATTTGGTAGTCGTCCAAAAAGTGACCGCACTCTGGCCACGTATTACCCTCACCTTCCAAGGGAGTTTGAGGTGAGCAAAGCTCTGTTCCTCTCCCCCAAGCATAGCTGAATCTAACTACCACACCGACCTGAACCTCATTTGAAAACGTAACGACTAGCTGAGATAGAATTACTTTTTTAAAAATTTGTTTTTGAAGAACCTTCCAGAATTTGAATGGGACGCACACGTGCATGCGGAACACCTTTAATGGGAAGCGTGAACGTGAGCTAGAGGCTAGATAAACACTAGCCGCTTTCGTCGTAAACATGAGGCAATAATATCTCATAGTCAGTGTCTTTCGTCAGTCCTGGAGTGTAGCGCCTGTGTTCTTACTGTGAAGCCCCCAGCCTCACAGAGCTGTTCCATCCTGCCATGCTCTGACATTTTGAAACCCACCGTGACAAGCTTAGCCAGGGGAAGGAGAGGCCAAATCACAGTGGGGCTGGTGGAGGATCGCCGCTGGAAGGAGACGAGCCCCTGCACATGCCCAGCAGCAGCCCCTGATAATCATGTCAACAACATGCAGTCTATCTGCTTGACCTTCACGCGCCCGAGAAGCCGTGCCCTTTCCCGTGTTCCAATTGTTTAGGCCCTCTCTACCTCTAAAAAGATATGAATGGTTGGTTACCTTCTAGTTGTAGGCTAGCTATCACTTTGCTGGTGTACAAACAGTAACCCCTGCTGGCAAAATAAGGAACATTTTACACAAGAAATAGAGATGGTTATACAAAAAAATAAAGTAATCTCTCCAACATTCTATATGAATAAATAAATAAACACGTATTACAGATTTGAACATAAATAGCTCTAGTGACAATCATTTGAAATAATTGAGAGCATGACCACGTGCTTGCGTCCACAGCCTTGGTGGTAGTATTCTACTACTCTGTCCAGCAGAGGTCACTCTCCATTCAAAAGCGGGTTCTGTGGTGCTTGTCATTGTGAGAGTATTCTATGGCTTCATCTGAAACAGGCCTCACTAAACGGCTGAGGCCTAAAACAAATAGGCTTAGAAAACAGCTTTTTTTTACCCTTTGTTTAACCAGGTGAGTCCCGTAGAGATAAGTATCTCTTTTACAAGGGAGCCCTGGCCAAGCAGAAGACACCACCATAAAACATTAAAAAACAAACATAAAACAAGCCAAAAAAGATTAAAACAAACATAAAACAAGCAATATAAAAAAAAAAATCTAAATTCTGAAGCAGTCTCAGCTGTAAAAACGCTGTAGGCTATAGCTCTATAAGAAATGGTGGTACTGTACAGTGACTTAATCAGGCTGGGGTTATGTCTCAAAGCAATGGATTCAAACCCCAAAATGAGTTGTGCGTGGAGGCTATTAATATGTAGGTGTTGCCAGAAGAAGTGTTGCTCCGCCTCTCCTTGTTTCTCAGAAGAGCTCCCTTCCTCAAGTATAGAGAGTGGTTTCCATGCCAACTTGCACGATCCACAGTGCAAACACTTGAGCTTCAGGAGAAAAGTGCATCAACTGGATAAGGATGGTGGGAAGGGTAGGGAGCAGGTAGATGACAAAAACACTTAACACACTCGGTGTGTATGACCATTTCCATTGTACTACAAGGTAGAGATTTAAAATATAAAAATGTAAATGATTTAAAAAAAAAAAAGGATTACAAAGAATTCATATTAATATTGGTTGTTTTGAGTTCTTTATTGTTTGACTGTACAAAAGGACTAAAAATCATATCTTAGATTAAAGATGAATTAGCCCCTATGGTCCCAGCACAGCTCAACAAACATTGAACAATCTACTTTTAAATAACCTAAACAGTCCCTATGGATGGAGCCATTGCACATTCAGTATTAGTGGAATTATAGATCTGAGATCCCAATAGTGATATATTCCCACCTCTGTCTACTTGGCGTTTGGACCTTGAAACAAATAAACCAAAGAAAAGAAAATTAAAACTTTTACTATGTGTAAATATGATTTAAACCATGATGAATGTTCGAAATGTGTAGGCAACCTGCGGGTCACAGTTTTAAAACATGAATAGCTGTACAAGTGTAAAATCATTACCTACAGCCAGTGGCACTTACACACAGGGGCAAAAGGGTAATCGAGACTAGCCCTTGGAGACGATGACCAAAACTAACGAGGAGAGACGCAACTGAGCAAACACCTCTGGGATTCCAGCACATGCGTTTCCTTCTATCACAATCAGAAACTAATAAGAGAAGATCTGACAGCCTGTCAACAAGGACAAAATCTGTCCGTTAACTCTGTACCAGTGTTCAGTGTTCTTAATAGATAGGCTGCCGCACGACAAAGTCAATATTCCTTACTTCTGTTTGCGACATGTTAATGCCCGAAAACTCAGCCTGATGCTGAAAACTTCTTGAGGTGAGTGAAAGTGATAACAAGCCTCGGCTAGAAAGACATTACAACTTTTGTAACTTTTCAGTCACAGCTCGTGTTCTGACTTTTTGTGCAAACGGAATAATTTGCGTAATTTAAATAAATCTGCCGCCAACAAAATACTACAGCAAAGCATTCCAAGACAGATGGAAAATACTTGTTGTTTTGTAACATGCAAGAGGCAAACTTAGATTGAATTTTAATGTTGCATCAACAAAAGCAATATACATGCGTATATCGTCGTTACAAACCAATGATTGCTGTGGCAAAACAGATGGTTGGTTGTATACAGACATGAAGATACACGGGACGAATTGACACAGGCATACAATATGGACGTAGCTACATTCTGGATCCTACGAACCATCTGAACATTTTTACATTTTTGCAAATGTGTTAGATAAAAATACAGAAGGGATTTTAAAGGAGTTATTTCCTTATTTTTTAAGTAAATCATTGTGGTTTTCTGATAACCATGGACAAATTATAAGTGGGATTTTAAGTTAAAATGCCCTACAAATAATACATTACATTACAATGTGTATAACAACAATGACTTCTTGTTGAGCCAAATATTCTGATGTCTCTTGTATTTATTTCAGATGTGCCAGAATGAGATGGCTGAGATCTGCTCAAATTGACTTGGAGGTTACAGCTTCATCAGTTTCATCTTTATGATAAATGATGATTTGAAGGAGGGTTAACATGGTGAAACAAGGTGCTCTATCCTCTTAAGCCCCACACAGTGTTTCTGAGTACTCTATTTCAGCAATGAATGGAAAAGGCTGCCAGCTCCTGGCGTCCCCCTGCGGAATGCCCCCCTATCTGGGCATGATTCCTGGGCATCACACATCCTCCATCAGGATGCCTGTGCAGACCACTCTGTCCCCCCGTCACTCCATCTTGTGCACCCCTATGGACCAACCCAGAGGGAATCTGAGTTTGAACCCGTGCGTTCTGCCTGCTCTGAGCCTCCGCAGGAAGGTGTTGACCAGTGGGAAGAAGCCAAGCCCATCGAGCGCCACACAGTCAGCGTGCAACCAGGGGCCGGCTCTCGAGGCTTTCCCTACTGCACTGGGAGCTGCCATACCAACAGGACTGGACTGCTCTGACACTGGCTTCAAGGGTAAATAACCTCCACATCTCTTACTGTTAGGGTGGCACGACATTATAAATACATCCAAATGTAGAGATTTTGAAAGTTTTGGCATCCCTCCATCTTTGATCCACCTCGGGATCAAACGGGAGCGAACTGATCCGATGGTGTTTAAACGGGCTCTGTTTGCGCCCCAAGCCCTTGGCAGACTCTCAGCCTGTGAGCGATTACAGTGTGCAACCCCACACACGTCCCACAAAACAGCCTGACACCGATGTTGCCACCAGACTTCTGGAGGAGCTAGTGATTTACATAGTTGTCTTCATCCTTCACTTCCCCTCAATGCACTCGCTCCCACCTCATAGCGTCTCTCCTCCCCAGACCTCCGGTTCGCTCATTTATTGATAACTAACCAAGCAGAAAGCTTGTCCTAAACTTATCCATGGAGAGAGAAGAGGAGGGGAAGAAGAAAGGGGGAAAAAAGCTCATTAGTCATTAACAGACAGAAAAGGGCCTGCTAAGGTTTGGGAGCGGGGAATTCCAGTCCTTTATGCGAGCCTATTGAATGAGACAAAACATGTTCGGTTTGTTGTGTTTGATTTGTATTGACTATGCCTGCTTCCCCAGTGCCTGTTGTGCAAACATGTTGCTGTGTTGATTCAATGAACTCCTCTTCAGGCCTAACAGTATACAGTCTATCTATAGTTCTTTGAAAACCGCCTGCTATCCAGTGTTTTCAAAGAATGGGTAATATACTGTACTGTATACACTATTGAATCCTGATGGAAACAAATTGAATTAACGTATTGAATGCATAAAGACTAGGCTAACTATCAACCCCTCACGTTTTATTTGTTTTTCTGCAGGGCCTAGCATGCAGGTGTTTGGCCAGCCAGTGGGGGCTAATCTTTGGGTAACTAGCTGCCCCATGCCAGTGCAGAGCCTGCTTTCAGCTGGAGCAGGCCAGTCCTATGGCATACCACATCCCCCAGCCCCCTCCCAGGATGTCAGGTGAGCAGAGGGATACAGTGATGCATCGGTACTTTGTTAGGGTTGACCTCAACACACACAGCTGTATGTACACTGTACGGTCTAAAACCGTGTTTTTTTGTGGCAGGTGATATATTGTAAAAAAAAAAAAAAATCTATCACTGTATAGTGAGACACTGTTATTGGTTTCAGATCCTTACCCTCCAGGGAGTCCTTGGCCTCCACCACCCTCAGTCTAGCTGAGACCCAGTCAGTGCTGAGTGGACGACAGGACTGGCCTCATGGCTACCGGGTCCTGCCTCCCCTAGGCCCACTGCCTGATTCCAGCCAGGCCAGCGAGGAAGCCGAGGGGGCAGAGCAGCTCAGCTTGGCCCTCTGTACCGCCATGTCTGGAACCACGGTGTCGGGGGCCACCAGCAACTCTTCCTCCCTGCCCTCCTACCTGCTAGGGGCGGAGTCCGGTAGCCCCCGACGTTCCAAGAAGCGAGCGCTCTCCCTCTCGCCGCTGTCAGATGTCATGGGCATCGACTTCAACTCCCTCATCCGCACCTCGCCCACGTCCCTGGTGGCTTACATCAATGGCTCGCGGAGCTCCCCGGCCTCCCACTGCACCCTGTCCCCCCTTCAGTCCGAGGTCTACGGCCATTTCCTCGGGGTGAGAGGCCGCTGCATTCCCCAGGCCAACGTGCTCGGCCTCCCGGGCTCGGCGCTCGCCGTGACCCCACAGACAGAACCCCAGCCTGGTATGGAGCACGGCCACGCCCGGATGCTGGAGCAAGGGGGAGCGCTGGAGAGCCAGATGGCCAACATGGTGGTGGAGCAGCAGTGTCTGCCCGGGGAGGAAGGGAGGCTGGGGGGAGAGGAGCAACGCTTCCAGCTAGCCCTGGGCGGCATAGCAGACAGCCCTCCTCAGGGTCCCCCACCTCCATACCACTCCCACCAGCACCTCCATCTCCACAGAGGCCATCAGAGGCAGGTCCCCGCTGCCCAGGCTCCCACAGCTCCTCCTGGCCACAGCCTCGGCTTCCTGCCCCTCTGCCCCATGCTGGAGGAGGAGGAAGGGGAGCTGGACGACTGCAGCGGGGGCCACTGCTGCCGGTGGCTGGACTGCAGCGCCTCGTACGACCAGAAGGAGGAGCTGGTGAGGCACATCGAGAAGCTCCACCTGGACCAGCGCAAAGGCGAGGACTTCGCCTGCTTCTGGTCGGCCTGCCCGCGCCGGTTCAAGCCCTTTAACGCCCGCTACAAGCTGCTCATCCACATGAGGGTCCATTCAGGAGAGAAGCCCAACAAATGCACGGTACAAAGCGTCGCCTTTTCTCTAAGACACAAAGCCCAATATAGCTCTCCTCTCCAGTTTAACCCCAAAGACGGCCTACAATGCCTCCTCTGGTCTTATGCAAACTCAGTCCCCATGCTCCTTCCCCATGAGGGTAAGATGTCTGACTCGGCAGTAGAAGCCGAGAAGCCCTTTGAAAGAAGCCGGGGTCTATGAGTGCATTTCTCCTCTCCAGCTCCCTCTCAAGCCCCGTCCTCTGAGGGCGTCTGGGGGTCTTTCAGCCTGTGCCCGCAGTGCTGCTAGATAGAATCTTTTGAATGCCTTTGTATGGCCTCACTATGTATCCCCAGTCGAGGTTTAGGTCAGAAATATGGCCACTCACTCTTCACTCTCAACTCAGGCCACGGGCTAATTAGTGGTGCTCTGTGATAATTGACATGGGAGTTAACTCGATTATGTCGTTATTAAATCGGCACAAAAGAAGGCCCAGCTGGCAGAGCCCCAATTAGTCCAGCCGTCTCTCTCTCTCTCTCTCTCTCTCTCTCTCTCTCTCTCTC
>JAVQIZ010141994.1:2500-10096 GCA_036023535.2 Galaxias brevipinnis | reverse complement strand
TACTGTGAGACTCACCTGGAGCCCCACCAGAGAGTAGCAACTTTAAGGAAACACAAGCTGATCGACCCCGTGGAGAACCTGGAGGACAGGATGTGTAAGAAACACGGCAAGCTGTTGGAACTCTTCTGTCAGACAGACCAGACCTGTGTCTGTGTCCTGTGTTCAGACCACAGGACCCATGACACTGTTCCGATCGAGGAAGCGTACGAAAGGATAAAACCCCAGCTAGGAGAACGAATTTCAGATGATAAGCAGCTGATGCAAGCCAAAGCCACAAAGATAGAACAGATCCAGCATTCAGAAAGACTCAGCAAAACAGCCGCAGAACAGGAGATTGCAAAATGCAATCAGAGCTTCACAACTCTGACAGATTTCATAGAGAGAAGCAAGACTGAGATCGTTGAGAACTTTGAGGAAAGACATAAAGAAACAGAAAAACAAGCAGAAAGCTACATTAAAGACCTGGAGCAGGAAATCAGTCAAATCAAAACGAGAAGCGAGGAGATGGAGAAGCTTTCACACAAGGAGAAACTCCACCTGCTGTTAAACCTTCCACCTCTGACTAGCCCCATCCCCTCTAGGGACTGGTCTGGGATTGGTCTAAAGACTGATTTGCCCGTGGGGATTTTAAGGCAAGCCCTGCTTCGGCTGGAGAAGGCTCTTATTGTGGAGATGAACAAGCTGTGTGATCCTGAGCTGAACATGATCCGGCAGTATGCTGTGGACGTGACCTTTGACCCCCCTGCATTCTCTTCAAACATCATTGTTTCACAAAACAGAAAGGAGGTGAGCTATGAAAGTCGTCAAGACACAAGAGAAATTACAGCTCTCTTTGGAAAAGAGAGTTTCTCTTCAGGTCAGTTTTACTATGAGGTTGGAGTTGCAGGGAAGACTGATTGGGAGTTGGGAATCACCACTGAGCACAACGGAAATAGGATATTCACCCTGGGCTCGCTGGAAGTACATTGGTCTATTTCATTAACGAATGGCAACAACTACCAGGCTAAAACTGATTCTGTTGTCTCTCTTTCACTGGCAGAGAAGCCTGAGAGAGTGGGGGTGTTTGTAGATTATGAGGCGGGTCAGGTCTCCTTTTACGATGTGGGGAACAGGTCTCATATCTACACATTCATTGATTGCCATTTCACTGGGAGACTCTACCCTAGCTTCAGTCCAGGCATTTCAGAATACAGAAATAACTCACAGCCTCTTATTATCATTCCCCTCATATGACTGATGAAAAACAATAACAATAAGAAAGTATACTATAATTACACAAAATTTGTTGTGTGTAAAATTCAACCTGCTTCACTGTATGTGTGTGTATTCACAATGCTAATGTCTCTAGATAAAATGTTTTATCCCACTGTACAGAACAGTAACATAACATGCACTGAAAACATGCTTGGAACATGCTAAGTGTTGTCTTCATCTCGGTTTCTATGTAACTTTTCTAAATGTCTATTTGATACTCAATATGCCTTTTAGTGGTCTATGCTTTGATCCTTTGTTTTACATTTTATTTCTAAACCTTGGCCGTTTAACCATTTTACTCCAGAAATGGCTGGCAAAACCTGTTTGTAATGATAGTACAGTGCCAGTACTGTGCAAGGTCATTGTTAAAATAGACACTGTTTGGAGTGTTGTTTTCCTTTGATGGTCTCACACATTTCTTTGTAAGTGTGGGGTATGTCAATTTTCCAGTGTCCAATTAAAAAGCATTAAAGAGCGGTCTGTCTGAGTGGCAAATTATTGTGTCAAGCTACAATATGACGCACACACAAGCATGTGAGTGTGCACAAACATAAGCGCAGTCAAACACACACATAAGCAAGTGCACTAGTTAAAAACTCAATGTGCTCATGGTAATGTTAAGTCAGAAATATCATCACCTTCATCTCCCCAATGCAACCATAAATGTAGTCATCAACTGAAAATATACATTTCAATTGACGTTTTCTTGCAAAAAAGAAAATAAATGTAATAATCAAAGGCATGAGTTTACTTCTCTTTGAACAAGCCGGTCACAACAACTCTATGATGTCTGTGTCTACTCTGTCTATAATGAGACAGACGACTCAATCCTAACATACAAAGCAAAGTCGATGGGTCAGTTCCCTTCATGAGGAGTAGACAGCGTGTTCGTTCTATTCTCTAAATGTCCTCCATCCTGAGCTGCAACCTAAACAATAGACACACCACACAACAATACTGTACACAACGCTTTGCATGATGACAGTCTTTATTCTACTATAACACTACTTGATTTTAAAGAGACTGGGCTGATTAACTAGCATATAAGGCAGACAGATTAGTCACAAGGCTAGTGGACAGTCTATAGTCTATAGCTAAGCAAACAACAAAAACAGCGTATGCCCCAGAGTGGTTGACTGAGTGTGGAGCAGACTATTGTGTTATGGGCTGGGTTTTCCACTCCGTGACAGACAGTGTGTCCAGAGAATATGTCCTCAAACCGGCTTACTGCCAGACATCCAGGCGCAGCGGGCCCAAGAAGAGGCTGGTGGAGTGCTCTTATCGCTGAGCCACCTCCAAAACGTGCCTGAAGGAAATGGGCTTTTCCGACGGGGCTAAAGCGAAGCAAACAGAAGGAGAGGGGGTCGCGGGCGGGTCGCACAGCAGCCAAGCGCCAGGGGGATCTCCACCTCCCTTCACAGTGCCCAGCGGCCAACACCGGCCCCACCACCTAGAGAAAGGACTCCCAAGTATGGCTATTCTGACAGCGTCCGCTTCAGGAAACAGCAAACCAAGGAAACGAGGAGTGACAAAACAAGCAGTGACCAAGTAACCTTAAGGTGTGCAGCCATCACTACATGGCCCACAATGCAGTGGGGTTGTTTAATGTGCCAGAGCATTATATCGCGAGAGTGCTCAGACATTTGAAGGAAGCGGTCACCTAAACATAACAGTGAAAGTGTCCTCTGAGACAAGGTCCCCTGTGTCTCTGTCGCCCCACCTGACCTAGCGGCCGCTCACGAGGGTGAGACACTCATCAATAAACTACCGCCGGACAAGCGAGGGGAAAAGGCTGGCCCCAACGATGGCGGTGAAAAACTGCCATTTCCAAAAACAATCTCCCAATTAGCGTTAGTGCAGTGGGTTGTGCTGCTGGCCTAATGGGCTGACAGTGTGGGGTGATTAAATGGCTACCGCCAGCCACCACACAGCCCGCTGGTCCTTCTTCACAAGGACACAATCGAGGGCTTGCTTTCCACTGGCTCGCTCCCTGGCTCTCCCGCACACACATTGCGACACACAGACACAGACACACGCACACACACACACATACACAGACACACACACACACACACAGACACACACACACACACTTGTTAGTGTCAGTCGTGTCTCTCTTTGCACTCTCACCAACCTTATCAATCACTCCAGCTTTTGTCAGTGCCCCCCCCCCATCCCTCAACTCTTTCCCCCCACGACTCACTTTAGTTCGCTCTCGACTCAAATTCATTCTGTCTCTCTGGGCCTTCAACTTCTTGTCTCTTCTTTTCATGCTCCTCTGCTTTCTCCACCACTCCCTCCCTCCCTCCATCTCTCTCTCTCTCTCTCTTTCTCTCTCTCTCTCTCTGGCTCCTATCTCCTTTCAAAGTCCTGCTGTCACCCTCCATGCCGCAGAATCCCTGAGTCTTTCACATAAATGCCCGTGCCTCCCAGTTTCCTTCTCCCCTGCTCCTCCTCCCCCATCATGTCTCCCCTCTCTGTGGCAGTATGGTGAGGTTGGTCTATCTCTGGCAGTATGGTGTGGTTAGTCTCTCTCTGTGGCAGTATGGTGAGGTTGGTCTCTCTCTGGCAGTATGGTGTGGTTAGTCTCTTTCTCTCTCATCTCTGGCAGTATGGTGGGCTCGGGCTCCCTCTCCTCTCTAGCAGTATGGTGGGGTTGGTCTCTCTCTCTCTCCTCTCTGGCAGTATGGTGAGGTTGGTCTCTCTCTCCTCTTTGGCATTATGGTGGGGTTGGTCTCTCTCTCTCTCTCCTCTGTGGCCGTATGGTGGGGTCGGGCTCTCTCTCTGCTCTGTGGTAGTATGGTGGCGTTGGTCTCTCTCCTCTCTGGCAGTATGGTGGGGTCGGGATCTCTCTCTGCTCTGTGGCAGTATGATAGGGTTGGTCTCTCTCTCTCCTCTGTGGCAGTATGGTAGGGTTGGTCTCTCCCTCTACTCTGTGGCAGTATGGTGTGATTGGTCTCTCTCCTCTGTAGCAGTACAGTGGGGTTGGTCTCTCTCTGCTCTGTGGCAGTATGGTGGGGTGGGTCTCTCTCTCTCCTCTGTGGCAGTATGGTGTGATTGGTCTCTCTCCTCTGTGGTAGTATGGTGTGATTGGTCTCTCTCTCTACTCGGTGGCAGTATGGTGGGGTCTCTCTCTCTCCTCGGTGGCAGTATGGTGGGGTTGGTCTCTCTCCTCTGTAGCAGTATGGTGGGGTTGGGCCGGCTTAATCACAGTTGCAGGCAGCTTATCTCTGAAAGGTCTCCGTACGAGGCCAGGGATCTGTGGCCCAGAGGTGCTCATTACGGCAGAGAGACACAGCCCATACACAAACAAACACATTCACACCAAACACATAAAGGCGTTAAACACACACATACACAAAGTGTACACCCACACACTGGGCCTTTGCATGTCTCTCTCCCTCCCCAACCCCCTGCATCCCTCGCTGACAAGCCCCCATCTCTCTCTCTCTCTCTCTCTCTGTCTCTCTCTCACGCTCTCTTTCCGGCTCCTTCCCTAGTTAGTCCGTCCCGTGGATACACTGGCAGCTGTTGATGTTTAATTAAGGCCCCAAATCAAATCAGCAGCAATTAAATCTCCTCTGCGTATCAAAGGGAGGGGGAAGAAGGAGAAGCCTGAGAAAGGAAATCGTCTGAGCGACGCCAGGAATCTCCAACCTCCAGGCAAAGCGTCTTCAATCTGCCTCTGTCGCCCGCCGCTCTAATGCGTGTGGACAGCCGCTGCAGTGCAGAACATCGGCCTCCCTCCTCCATACAGGACAGGCACTATAGGGGGAAGGATGGGGAGAGGAGGAGGGAAGAGTGAGGGAGAGGGAAGGAAAGCAAGAGACTAGTGCCAGAAGGGAACTGTGAGAAGAGTGAGAGCATGCGATGGGCAAGCAAGAATGAAAGGATGAAAGGGGATGGGGAATGGGGGGGTAAGGGATGTGCACGCCGGATTTGTGTGCTTAGCGGTGAGCAGGATCTCCCTCTCGGAATTCCTGAGGTGATCCGTATTTCCTGTGTGAGGGCTTTGGGCCGAGGGGAATACACACCGGGTCCTTCCTGTGAAGTGCGGCAGAGTTCAGAGAATGCAGCCCCGGAATGGAGCCTGATAGTGGGCTTGACCCCGGCCTTTCCCTGGTCCAGAAGCATGTACAGGCACGCACGGCTCAGAGTCACTGTACTATTCACTCACTCAGAGACAAGGTTGGCAACTTGCCAACACAGCTGTTCAACTGTGGGTGTGTGTACGTGCACTTACAGTAAGTGTGTGTAGTGTGTGTGTGTGCATGTGTGCGTGTGTGTGTGTGTGTGCGTGTGTGCGTGTAAAAGGGATCTTGCTGTTGGAAGTGGACTGTGGTTGTGACATACATAACTGGAATAACTTCTTCAGCTTTAGTACAAATGGACAATATCCCCCCCAGCTTTTTACTACGACTACAGCTTTTCTCTCAGCCCTAGTGTTAGAGCATTAAAAGGTAGTCAAAGCAGCTAGTGCTAATCTAGGGCAAGGCATAAACAAGACGTAGAAGAGAGCTCAGAACATTGCTCAGGCAACAAACCCTGACACACACACACACACACACACACCAATATCAACTTAATCTTAATGAAAACGAGCCTGCACTCAAAAAGAGAAAAACAGCCCTTTGTGCTAACCACAGTCACTATCACACCCACAAACGGACGCAGAAACACTCCCTCTGCAGTCCCGACTGGAAGCCTGCCACACGACAGATGCCTGGGGGCCGTTTGCCTAGTATAGTCCCTCTAATACTCACACATACATGCGCGTGCGCACACACACACACACACACACACACACACACACACACACACACACACACACACACACACACACACACACACACACAGCAGCCAACGCAGGCCATATACTTAAGCCCCCAGTAGTACACAATCCTTTAATGCGTTATCAGAGGGGCCAGCCCCCTGAGTGAACACTAATTCTAAAACAGTCAAGCCTAGCGGGCACAGCATGGGGTGGCTGCCTGGAAACATCTGGCCCTGGCTTTTCCACCAAACTCACACACACACACACACACACACACACACACACACACACCCGTGCACACACACACACACACCCGCGCACACACACACCCGCACATGCACACGCACGCACAGTTTGGTTTCGCTGTAAATGGCCCCCCTCCGTTCTGGAGTCCTCGCTGCAGTGCTACATTGGTGATGGCCACCCGTGGTGTGTTAAGGGAAGGACATGATGAGGCACGCTGTGATTAGCACCAACATCTGCCCAGCATGGTGACTGTGGCCAACCCAAGCAGTGCTTCGAGGTTCTCTTTAGCAATGACGCTGCTGCCCTTGTTTTTCCTCCGTCTCACTGCACTGTGTGGGCGTTCAATGTAACGTCATCGTCTCAAAGGGAACTTGTTAAGCAGCCAGGAGTCGAAATCAAAAACATTTAGAATCTATATAATAGAAAATTAATTGTTGCAAACGATTGCAATCTAAACTGGACAGGTCAGCGCTCAAGCAGGAGAGAATAGCAGGAACTCTGGTGAACAGAAATAAACAAGTGGGCCGGGCAGAGGGACTTTGTTGTGCCAGAAGACACACACACACACACACACACACACACACACACACACGCACAGCCTTTCTGAATCACCCAGACAGACACACACACAAACACAGCCGCTCTAAATCACTCGGACAGACGCACACACACACACACACACGCACACACACGCACACACTTACGAGATCAGTTGCTTGCGGCAGAGCACCAGCGCGTCGTAGAGGACACACACCCCGAACACAGTGACGCCCGTCTCCTTGACCAGCATGGCACACGTGCCCAGCAGAAGACTGGTGGCCAGGGGCCACACGGACACCGTGGAGGGCAGGGAGTCCGCTGAGGCACACACACCAACGCTCCTGCAGAGAGAGGGAGAGAGAGAGAGAGAGGGGAGAGAGAGAGAGAGGTGTGTGTGGGGGCATTGCGGACCAGAGAAGAAATACCGAGGAGTCAATATTCACTGTTACAAGCAGTTGACATAATTGAGAGCCTATGCGGCAGACAATTTGTCAGTGTCAGCAAGAGAGAGTCCACCAAAACCCGCAGGAATGTGTGTGTGTGTGTGTGTGTGTGAGTGTGTGTGTGTACACACAATGTCGTGACAGCGATCAGAGAGGGGGTGGGGGGTGGGTGGGGGGGTCCTCCTCTGATGGCCGTGGCGTCAGGAGGGCCCAAGCGGCAGGCCCCAGAGCCCGCTGTCCGCCCTTCCAACGGCCCAGGATAACGTGACAGAGGAGAGGGGTCGACGCTGGTGCGCTCCACTCCCCTCTCTCATCTTTGCTTTCATTTCTGCAGAGGTG
>JAVQIZ010141918.1:0-11395 GCA_036023535.2 Galaxias brevipinnis | reverse complement strand
TGCAGTGGTTTTTATGTTCTCTTCTAATTTGGTGTGTTTACTTAGTTTGAAGTGAGGTATATTATTTTGGCTGCAGTGAGTTAAATTTCTTTTAATTGCAATATTTTTCAAGGACAGGACGATCAACCAAGGGAATATGTGGGCATTGGCCAGTTGGACCAAGGGGAGCGGGCTGGGGGTTGGGCGACTTTGATTCTACCACCATATAGTATGGTGGCCCTGAAAGGCCAACGCACTGCAACCTCAGAAAACACATGTGGTAAATAGACAAAACACAAGCAAATTAAGAAAACATCTACATCAATTTGATAACACATACGCAGCATTTAGAAAATGCGCTGCAAATTCAGACAACACAACACATTACAGAAACACGCTGCAAAAACATAGCATGTTACAGAAACACGCTGCAAGTACAGAAAACACAACACATTACAGAAATGTGCTGCAAATACAGAAAACACAACACATTACAGAAATGCACTGCAAATCCAGTTTTCCAAATGCTACGCATGTGTTGTAAAATTGATGTAGATGTTTTATTAATTGCTTGTGTTTATTCTTTTGGCATGTGTTTTCTTAAGATGCAGTGCGTTTGGCCTCTCAAGGCCACCATAATATAGGTGCGACATTGACACAAGATGGGGAAAGAAGACAAAGATAATATACAACGGGACTGGAGGCAGGACTGTGAAGGGGAATGCCGGCAGGGTCCGAGTTCGGTGGGAGCCAGTGGGAGCTCTGCTCCCATAAGGAGTGTTCTAAGCTCCCATGAAAGCAGTAAAGTCATACATCTGTGGGGGTCGCCAATACAGTGCACCGGTTAAGCTATTATTTATCTCCGCCACTAACGTTAGAGACCCCCACAAAGCTCAGATTATAACTCGAACCCTGAACGCCGGTGACAATGATACAGCACAGAGCACGATGTGGCCCAGTGCCGCCGCCCACACGGCACTGCAACACACACCTGGGTAGCGAGAAACGCTCACTCCCAGGCAGATTGTAAGCACTACAGAACCACAGACGTATTTGGAGTTGCTGACGGGGATCGTGTGTTGTAGGCGTAGGAAAGACGAAAGAGTGCCGGGTGTGGTTATTGACAGAACTGGTTGTATCCAGACTGCTATTGCCTTGGATTATTAGCACAGCCGTGGCCGTGAAGTTAAAACTGTGCCAACACCGCCACTGGTCAAGTTTCTGTATGTTGCAGCCACGAGTGGAACACGTAGGAGAAATAACGCGGATCAGCAGAGAACGGTGGACACGACCCGACTTCCACCAGACGACGGAGGAAACCCCTGAGCGTGACGTCGTCTAGCCAGTGACAATTGGAGAAACGCATCTTTTGAAAGGACTGTATTTAATAAAGTGCATATGTTCTCAGTCTTCATTTGTGCCAGTCTTTGCCTCTTTGGTATCTCACACACTGCTCCTCCTTCCCAAAGTGAACATTTTGTGTCTTAAGTATATAGTTTAGTTCTTAGGTGCCTATAACCCAGGTGACGTAGTCGTGCTACCTGACACTGCCTGCCTGACACTTACGTTCTTAACAGTCACGGTGGTGGTAGACATCAAGTCTTTGCGCATTCTAATTAGTGTAGTGTAGGTTGTTCTTTTTATTTTCGTGTTGTGTTGCTGATTATTTGGTTATACGACTGTTTGCTTGTATATTTGTCTTCCTACAGCTGTGCATGTGTGTGTTTAGTAAGAACCGACCGTGTTTGCTCCCACCATCTCACACCACAAGCCCATTCACCTGTAACCTAACCTTAAATAGTAACCATGGCTTCATCTCAAAACCCATAGTACCATACTAGTAAGCCAGAAAAAATATGGATGTTCCAGTACATAGTATGTCAAAAATACCAGGATGTCCCACTGCATCCAGTCGCATTTTGAAGTAAACAAGCCAGCACACGTTTTTGGATCTTCTGACCCACAATGCTCTGCGAAGCGAAATGAACGTCATGCTGACTCTCTGCCCAGATGGAACAACAACGATTTTCAGATTTGGCGCAACGGACTGCGACGGTTGTATGACCAAGAAGGTTAAAGTTCAAGTCGTAATGTTATGACAAAGAAGTATGTCCCAATTGTATGCCTGCTTCATGCAACAGTTCATACTTTCTAAGGGCAGCTGCGGTACCTACAACATTTTAACTCTCACGTATTATATATGAACAGGGTGCACACAAAAAAACTAAGAAAAAACAAATGATTTAGAACTTTACATTATAGAGATAGGCCTATGTTTTTTTGTTCTTTTGGGGTTTTTGTTGGGATGGACTGTAAACGTGTATTGGACCTTAACACATTGGTATTTTAATTTGTAATTTTCAGTATTTTCTGTTCTTAAATATATAATTTTCATTAGGTGCCTTGTAATCATCAGGGAACTGCTGCAACAGAGACATAGTCTCAGTGAGTCTACCCTGTATACATATGTAGTTAATAACAAAAAATGTATTGCACACAAAGAAAGTGTCGACAAACATTTTAACCAGGCTTGCACAGTGAGACAAGTATGTGTGAGTCTCTGTTTACTCATGATGGAGGGTGGAAGCATAGCATGGCGCTCAGTTCCTCACCTCTGGTCACGAATCGCTGGAAGGTCTCGAATTGAGAAATGGCCTCTTACAGATAGATCACTATCACAAGTCACTGATGCAGGAAATGTCACCATCTTCTGATAGGATGTGTATCATTTCAGTCGGGACACAGAATATTACATCGCTCAGTTTGTTCCTCAGTCAGTGACACAATACTATAGTATATAATAAATGAAAAACTGATACAGTCAGTTATATAAAATAAAAGAATAGTGAAGGCAGACACAGATTCAAACACTTAAAAAATGATGCCGCTTGTTCTACTTAATATCTACTCTAATTTGAAAAATTAATTGTGGATAACATTTAAAGAACATATTTAAATTCATTGGAAGTTGTTAAAAGCCTTCCCATATGAGATGGACTCTGCCACAGTCTGGATTCAGATGGTTTGCTCCATCCATTTTTCCATTTTCTCACTCACCTTATTTACCATCCCACTGCTCTCATTTGCATTGTAATGATTAGACTGTATGCATGCAAAGCAGCACCCTTAAAATGGTTTAATAGTCACAAATATATTCATGAGATTCCCAAGAGTCTCACAGACCTGTCAGAGTGGGACGCCTGCCAAGAGAATTAAAAATAACTACAAAATACTCTCGTCCTCCTGCAACCTTCCCTAATAAGCATGAAAACAGCCCGTGAAGGTCTGTTTATTGGTCAAGCCGCAGTGAACATGGCTGTTCTAAAAAAATGACTATTTCAATCAATACCTCCACACACTTCAAGGTGCATGGGTCAGAGTAGCGGTGACTCATTACTCATGAAGTTTGTGACGAGTTTGTTTCTGCTGCCGCATTTGTTGACACATTGTACAGAAGGGTTTCCATCCGGTGATGTGTGTTCATGTTACTTTTTTAACCAATGCTGGCATATTGTGCCTGACATTTACGAGTCATTGCATTGGCAGTTCAGTTTGTAGATTTGCATAATGTTGGCATTATATGTCATCCAAAAGAAATGTATTCACATCTGTGCTCTACACTGTTGATGCAAATGTGTGTCTACTGTATGTGCATGTGCTCGTTTACATTATGCTTATACGTAGATGTAGAACATTTCTCCAATTATATTATTCAAATGTTTTTTTTACCAGGGACTGACAATCAGCAGTGTTGTGTTCTATATAATTAACAATTTTCAGCCACTTATATTAATTAATTTAATATCAAATTTATTTTGCAAATAGTGTTTATAATTTGAGAGTGAGTGAACGGATAAAACCCCATTGTCCAAAAACAGCAGAGGTAATTCTGTTTGTCTAAAGCAAGCACATCTGGTCAATAACTGTGAATTGTTTGAGTTGGACCTGTGGAGCCAGATAATTAAATTGCATAGAGCCAACAATTAACTAAATCCAGTGTCCACCACTGTGGGAATCAGGAGTGAACAATAATGCTGCCATTTTCTTTCAGACCTATACCACATCATAGACACGTTGGCTCTGGGTTTGATTGGATCATGCTCTGTCCATCCATCCATAGACAACTACAAAAGTGAAGAGCACTCATCCTCGAAGTTTATAACAGCCACCCCTAAAAGAGTGCTAGGAGAGCCCATCCTCCAGACATAATTGCACACTCTCTATGACTTGGCACCATCAGGGTGTTTTTTAGTATTTGTGACAGTTTTCAATAATGGCCAGAGGTTTTAGAGTGGCTAGGTGTCACATGTTTAAGGCAAGGGGCCAAGATATCATCTTTTTTCATTTTATAAAGCGCAAAATTAATTCTAAGGAGGGAAACTTTACCTGCATCAGAGTTCTGTGTACATTTTTTTTTTTACATGCTTCTTAAAATGTTTGGATGGCTTCAAGGTAAAATGTGGGATAAGTATGATTGATGGTGTAATTATCTTGGGATGTGTTTACTTCAGCTGCTTCATCAAAGTACTTCTTTTTTTTGTAAATTGCATCCGATCTTTTATTTTGGTAAATTACAACAATTTCCAGTTGCTCAGATAATTTGTGGCTCTTTGGAGTAAAATCTTTTATTTTACTCAACTGAGGCTTACACACAAAAATGCACAGGCTTCAACTTGAAAGTCTTCATATCAAATGTATCCTCATAAGTACATACATTATGTCATAAAGTGAGGCATGAAGATGACCTTGAAATGAAAAGGTCAAACGCAAAGAAATGGAATAGTGGACAAAACAAATAACATAAATACAACTGAAGAAACCAATAACCAATAAACAAATAATAAAGATGTTAAATACCCTAATGGTTCCATGAGCAAAGCTCAAATGGTTTATTGGCAGTAGTTATCAACATTTTATTTAGATAAAAAAATGTACTCCAAGTAGCTGAACACACAACCTGTTTCGGATTATAAACACACACCTTTGACACATTGGCTAGAAAGCTGGCTAACACCAGACCAGTTCAGGAGGGACTGACCTTTCCCAATGACATGAAGTCTATAACCTGCCCCACTAGACTTGATTGCTGTCTGGGTGGGGAAAAAAAACATTCAACTGATGGAATCCTTACGTGTATCAAGTCTACTCAAGTTTGACTTACATTACCAGACATAATTTGCCCCAATTTGACAGTTTATATAATTCAACACACCCGTAGCAGGTGTGACTTCACACATCTTTACAAGGCTTGGACCAGCAAACTTCATACTACTGACCAGTTTCTTCACTTTCTGGTAAACCGGCAGTTTTATTTTAAACTACAGCTAGTTTCAAACTGCTGTGTGCGTACTTTGGAAAATTTGACATTGGACGTTGGACTATACAGTGTACAGTCCACTGAACTACCCGTTTAAAGCATTCTAACATCTGAAAGTACTATTTTGATGTTACTGATTGAATCCTTATAAGCATCCAAAGAAGATAATATGGTTAGGAATGTCCTAAATCTTTGTGGAATAAAGCTTTGATAATGGGATGGACCACACAGTAGTAAATTATCCTCTATTATGGAACCCGTAAACATCTCCAACTAGAGCTAGAGATGAGAGAGGGTGCTCCTAGATTTCAAGGTCAGACACAACAGAGCACTGATTGCTTCATGGCTTCATAGTTTACACCTGTGTTCTGTCATTTTGTTGGATCTACTCAACTTGGACATGGCACACTGTGAATGCATTTATTTTATTTGAATCAAAATCAGAACTATTTACTCTACAGGGAGTCCTGCATTAAAAACCTCACTAAATGTATTTAAGGATTCGTAATGTTTTTTCAAATGTTACTTGGTTAGATACAGAGCGTCCTCTGTAATGCACATAATAATAAGAAAAAAAATCTCTGAAACGTAAAATGAAAAGTATTATACAGAAACACAAGGAAGACAAAAATGCACATTCTTGGACCCTTAACATCTTTCTTGAACTGGCATTGGAATCAATTAGCAAAGTTCAAAGCACCTCCTAATAGCCTATTAATGTTCTGAGTTGCTTCAAATAGAGGCTTACGAGAAGTGCCTAATTGGATTTTCTTTTCATGCACCTACAGAAAAATGGTGGGATTATATATCAGAATTTCTATTTAAGGGAAATTTATTTTTAGAAGGTTAAATTTTCCACTACACAGTAGTGCAATTAGCTGTAAATCTACTCCACAAAGAAAAACAAAACTATTCCTACCTTCATTCGTACAATATGTATCATGCCCAGTGTATTTGAATTGAAAGGAGTTGCAGTTGTTTCTCTGGGAAGCTGTAGAAACAAGGTAAAACAGATGACATTTAAGCACTAAATGAATGAGCACAGTGAAATCCTAGAGCATCATTGATGACATCATTGAAGACAAAAAGACCTAGGCATGCAACATTTTGACAATATCTGGTGTATGTTTACAACCAAATTTATAATTCACACACCAGAAGTGTTTGATGCTACGCCTATTTCTAATGCCCATATTCTATATGTGCTATGCCAGTATGTGTAAATAGTGATTCCTAATCATAAGAGTCTATGTAGTCAAGCTCCTTTTACCTCACTAGTCGCTACACGTTCCTCTCAAAGCTATTTCTGTTTTTTTCATTATGGCTTTTAGTTCCTTATAGTGCCATTAATACACATATTTTTTTATTTAAACATTTCATGTTCTCTTACAATGCAGAATATACTATCCATCATGATCCATGAACCAAGTACAGTGAGTATATAGGTTTGTTTAGCTGGTTGTCAAGGTTGTGCAATTGCATTTTTCATAGCTTTCTGTTGGCCTTTAACTGACATATCCCAAAATGCCAGAAAACATCTGAGTCAGACAATCAAACACATTAAATGGGTGGAGTATTGGAGAGCAGCGCCTTTCAATGGTGTTTTGACTCGTCTTATGTGCTTATTGAATGAATGATTTCTCACTGGTTTAGACCAAGCATGTATGTGTGTGTTTAGTGAGTGTGTGTGCCCTTCTCCCTCTCCCTGGAGGTGTTGAGTGTTATAGTTCTATTGAAGCAGAACCACTTTCTGTGAGGAATGCTGCACTGGGGGCAACTGACATTTCCTCTTCCTCCAAAGGAAAATAACTGATGCCCAGCATGACCATTACTGGTTGATGACTTTCTCATCAAATCTCAGAGGATTCTCTCAATCATTACATTACATTCATTTAGCAGATGCTTTTATCCAAAGCGACTTACAAAAAAATCAATCAGGGGTTCCCAAGAAATTCAACCTCATAATCACATTCTGTCCAACCGTCTTGACACAAATGCTACATCCAAATGATGTGATCAAATGTCAGAAAATACATGTGCAGTGTTTTACAGACTGCAGATCTTTCTTGATAAAATAACCCATATAAAAGCTATTGTATGTTCAATTGCAAAGGCAAAGAAACCCAAACACATCAATCACTCTAGGTATTTGGCTATCATGTCACTGTAAAAGAAAAAAAAATTCTAGCTGTTTTGTTTTTACCTGCCTTCTGGACAACACATCAACTTGGATACAAAAAAAACCTAAAATCATCTGCCTCACAACACCACAAAAAAAGATATTGTGGTGTAATGAAGGTAATCCCTCAGGATAGTTTCAAAACAGGCAGAGACATTTTTTTACAAACATTTTATTTTAAGTGCATTTGCGTGTGGAAGCTAAACACTGAAAATGTTTACAATTGGAGTGCCATGTACTATTTCCTAGATATCATATCGGCCACATCAGGAAGGTAGTGATGCAGCCTCTCTCTCCCTCAGGTACTATATTCAGTTCACCATGTATACATCCAAGCATATCAGTTCTCTATGAGAGTGGTTCCATCTATTTACCTGGATAGCAGTAGCACTGATTTCAGCAAAGACGAAAAGATAATGGTAAAGTCCATTGCTCAAATTGGATCTCTGACTAACCACCTTCCACATCCCAGGCACAGCAACGTACAAGCAAGGACTATAAATGAAATATAATCAATTTGTCTCCTCTTACAAGATGTATCTTAAAACCAACTTATCATCGTCATAGAAACAATCATGTCCTCAATCTTCCGTACAACCCAAGGAAAGTCCTTGTGACAGATTGGAAAGACAGCTGACCGGAGGGAATAGACCCCAATGGGGCCGACATGGGCTAGCAACTGCAGAACTTAACACTGTGATCAGTGAACTGAGTGCACCCACTAAAGCTACTAACAGAACTAAATTGAAAGTATCCCTAGAGTCTGCGAGAGCAGGGGCAAAAGATGATTCATATTTTGATAACACGGTTTTGACTATAGGCAATGCAACAACTATGAGTACGAGAAGCACCTCAGAGATCAATGTAGTAATAGGGAAAAGTCACCATTCTGCCCTCGTGGCTGTGAAAAGGGGACAACTGTAAGGGGCCTGAGAATGAATAAGGAGAGGCAGGAGCGTTGCATTGTCGAATGAATGTCAGTGGCTGGACACAAACCAAAGTCCGCAGGCGATCAACAACCCCAGCTTTGAGGCGGTGCAGGCAAGCACTGAAATACAACGGGATAAGGCGGTAGCCAAAACAGGAGCACCCAAGGAGAAAATCAGTGGCCGAAAACCCAGTGGCCGAAAAACCATCTGCCACTGAAATATGGGACTAACATAGATCTAAAAAAGAAGTGTGGACAGCCAAGAGGTACAGTTAAAAGAAAGTTAGAGAAAATAGAGGATGCCACTTGAAAACTCCAATGACATATCTGCTCTCAACCTAAGTCCATTCTAAAAAATTATTTAAAGGGATAATCTTTGACTATGGCATAATAGATATTAGAACACCATTTCCTGTATATTTTGAAATGTCACTGGGGCTGGATGGGTAGATCAAGAGCTATCCATTGCAGATGTTTCCTATGTTTTCTAGCTGTAGTAGGCCTAATTTCCTTCTCTTATCTGCCCACACAGGCAATTACTAGTGTAGGCTTAGTTCAAGGAAGATTATTCATAAAACAATCCCTGTATCCAAAGACACACAACTGTACTTAATATGCAAAGAAAAGTTAATGACATTGTAGATATGTTCATAACAATTTGACATTAAGCCATCAACTGGGAGAGAGAAAATATACAATGTGCATTATATTTTATATTTAAATAATTTGCTATTACAGTGCAGCATATTTTGTCTATATTTTATTTTAATAGTGTGTTTTACTTAAATTTGAAAATGAAATGAATGAATTCCCAGAGCCAGCTCATGGTGTCAAAAAGAAGAGTTACACTTTGAAGGCAGCAAGCGTGCTTGGAACTTACAAAGCAAGTAGAGAAGGAAAGCCTTTCCCTCAATATAGGCTTAGCTATGGCAGCTTGAAAAGTTTTATACTAATACCCTGTCACACGTTTCCCACTTATGAAAGTTCGTCTTACATGTATTTATATAACGCCTGCAAAAAACCCTGCTTTTAAATATGCCAAGATAACGTATAAATGCTAATTTTGTCCAATCTATTGAAGCACTTTTCATGCTTTAGACCAGCGTGATAGTTCGACCACGTTGTCTTTGGGTTGGTCTTCAGGCAGTGAAAATACCGCCTTTGACCAGCCGATAAAATAGTTGATTTCTACTGACTGAACAAACACAGAATATTCTTAACTTCATCTCCTTTCATTAATACTGGATGGTACACAAAGTATTTCATTGCTGGTGCTTGGGTAAATGGACATATAGTAGATCAAATAAGGTAAGCTTTGTTCCTCCTTACTGTAATTGAAAAAACTGAAGCATGCTACGGGGCCTGTACTTCCTCAATAGACCAATTTTTTTAATCAAAAATAATCTTGTCATACCCACAGTTTTAACTTTTTTGTTTTGTTTTAGATAAACCACTTTACTGTTTTACCTTTACTGATGATTAAACAGCACATTATCAGAATATTCCACATCCCCCTTAAAATATTCAGTAGCCATAATTTACATTAGATAATCCACAGCTTCATTCCACAGTTAGCAACTATAGGCAACATTTTTTATATTAAGGTATTATCAATAAATTTCTTCTGATAGCACATTGTAATGTCTTTGGGGGAATGAAAAAATTACAGTTCAGATAATTTTTTATAATATTTAACTCTCATTTTGTCTGCCACCAGGCACGATCTCCCGCAAAACTGTGACCAATTGCTGTATAGCACAAGGAAGTGCGTCACTTAATCAGGAAAAGATTACCATAGGCTACTTCCATAATTGGAGTGTAGTCGTTGATGGGCTAGCACTATGCAGTGACCGCTAGCATCCTGAACTGCTTTGTAACGTTCGGGAAAATCACACCAAGAAAAGGTAGGGGATGCCAAAATCATCTACTACAGGAAACTACCTCTAGAAGCTTTAATAATTTACACGATTCAGCAAGATACACTTAGGACCAATCTAGTGTGCCAGAGAGGTAAACTGCAACTTTATAACAAATTAAGGTTTGAATATTGCGTTGCTACAAAGGCATAAAGTATCCATACAGTTACATTATTTTAGCATATGAATTATGCTAGCCAAAATATTTCTACTATCTGTGCATCACCCATAGCCTATATCAAAAGTAGACTCCAAGTAGAGTGTTATTTCCTGGAGAAGAAGAGTGATTTGTTGCCACGTTCAAATGTACATGAGCATATAGTGCATACATTAAATTAAATGAATGAATTTTAGAGGGTCGGCTTTTATTTTGGAGGAAGGCATAGGTCTATAATGAAAAATAAGGACATTAAGGACCTGTATGAAATAGCCTTTGCCAGTTTTCTTTATACGTATATTTATTTCAATATTATATAGACCTTGTCCACATCTGTTCAGATATTTTTCTAAACAGATATTTTTCGGGCATAAGCGGATGGAGTTGTGTTGTACCGCTGCGTTTTACATGCCCACACGGATACACAATTTAAAAAATGAAAATCACATTAGAAGGTGTTTTAAAAAAAAATTGCGTCGCTTACGTGTGGATGACAGTCTGAAACATAGAGGAAAATGTTCGTTTTGCAAAATATCCGCATTTGCATGAACAGGGCCTAAATCTAAGCTGTAGGCCTTCAAACTTTTCTTCAAACTGTTCCTAAATAAATAAATTTAACAAATCAATAAAAATGAAAATACTGTCATAACTTGCAGGTTCCCTGAGGACATAAGAAAATGTGGTGCTGTTGACTTCAGGTTATAAAGGCCCATGGATGAAATGCAAAGAGTAAAATGTGCTCTTTGGAGGGTTGCTGAGTAAAATGTTATTCAATTATTGACATAAATAAAATAAAATGTTGTAATTGAAGCCAGCAAGGGTGTAAACATTTGGTTTTGCAGCTTTATTTTGAGAAATGTTTGAGACAACTTCTTTGCTGCATGGTGACAGATCATGTATTACATTTGGATTTTTTAGA
>JAVQIZ010141888.1:0-31051 GCA_036023535.2 Galaxias brevipinnis | reverse complement strand
TAGTTTTGGTGTTATAAATATTTAAATATATTAAAAAAAAATAATTTCTGAGTGTTTTTTTAAAAAAAAAAAAAGAGAGAGAGAGAGAGAGAGAGAGAGAGAGAGAGAGAGAGAGAGAGAGAGAAGTATTGTTTTAAAAGCAGGAACAGAGAAATGGCAGGGTTCTGCATTCCAGACTGACCAGACCAATCAGGGAATTCAGACGCGCGACATCAGTTGTGCCGCTTCCTGTCAACGAACTGTATCGACTGTTTAATCATCTGTGACACAGGGAAATGGAAAGTGTTCAAACGTTTTCCCATTTTGATAACTCTCCGGCCCATGTATTTTTAGGCTGCCACTAGCTTGTAGTCAGACTCCATTAACTTAATAAATGATTTTTTAAACGGCTCGAAATTATTCAAATGGCCCCCCATTTTCTGTGCTATCACACTGATGAATGGCGCATCTATCTCCGTCCACCGGTTCGAGAGCCCTGCCGCGGCGGCTCCACCACTGGGGGGGGGGCGGGGGTAAAGAGATGTTGACAGGAGATAGCGCCCTGACTGGGCTTCATCAACATCCACGGGGGAAGGCAAACGAGTCACGGCTGAGCAGGTGTGAATTGAATCCGTGGCTGCGTGAATCCAATCGAAGTACCATGCTGTCAAAGTGATCAACTAAATGTTGTTGTTCAGCCTAATTGAGCGCTGTCCCTTCATTTTAGCCTCATGTCTTCATCCTGCCTCTAATAGCCTGGCTTCCCAGAGTGTCTGTAATTACGTTGCTGGCAAACTTACAGGAGCTGAAATGTAAAGCTTTTTGGATGCCCCGGGAGAACGGAGATGGCCGAAGGAACCCCTCTGACTAGAGAACTCCATTTTTCCTTTAAAGGATTTTGCCTCATTATAAAAGTATGATTAATGAAGTTCAGTTTGAACGTCTGTGTCTGGAAATGGAGTGTCTCAGTGCCCCTCAGCTTTGAAAAACGCATGCACTTAGAGAGAGGTCTTTACCGGTTCGAATGAATACTTTGACAGTGCAAGATCCTTTGACGTCTTTATCTCCAGTATAGAGCTAGACCAGGTAGCTTACGTGGACATGCGCCCTGATAAGCCTGATAACAACTGACTACAGACTTCTGTCATTAACAGGACCTGAGTCCAAAATTACCTGTGCCTGTGGCTCCTTAAACTTTATTTGAATCCGTTCTGTTGACTCAGCGGTACAAGTGGAGGACATGGCTGACAGACTACTATTGGGAAGTCCACCTTTTTATCCTTGACTGTTCTAGCTTTCTCCCGACTTTAGTGTGCATAGTTTGTGACTAATACAATACATGGTCTACTTGTGAATGTAGAAAACAATCTGTCACTGTTAAGATAAATTTAAAGATTGACCAGAATTATTCCATACAAGGATGAATTTGACTTTTTTAAAACATACACTGTTTTTACATTTTCATTAATTATCAACAGTATATACTGTATATATTTACTATACACAATGTTTTTCTTTGATTCACCTGCCTAGCCTGAACTTGTAAAATTCTTAAGTAACACATACTGGTTTTAGGCTATCTTTAAACCCTTGGCTTTATCAACAAAAATACAACGTCTTGTGGAGGAACGAGTAGTTGAGTGAAAAACATGCAGTGCACAACAGTTCTTCACACAAACACACGCCTAAAATTACGTTGGTTATGTATTCACACACACACACACACCCATCCACCCCCCACCCACCCACCCACCCACCCACACACACACACACACACACACACACACACACACCCATCCACCCCCCACCCACACACCCACACACCCACACACACACACCCCCCCAACACACACACACACAGACACACCTAGGCAGCCTCTTACCTGCAGAGGGGGTCCTGGCGACACGTCTTGCGGAGCTCCAGGCAGTTAGGCTTCACCTTGTCCTCGAAGGAGCACTGGGGTACGATGGTCTGCCTGCGGCGTTCTGAGCAGCCCTCGTGTTGACAGGGGCAGAACAGCAGCTGGTGGCTGTACTCGCTGGGCACCCGGTCGAGGAACTGACGCAGGGTCTTGTGGCAGCGCTTGCGGTTGCAGCTCTCACCCTTGTTGGGGTCGCCCTTGGTGCACATGGCGATGTAGGCCGAGCGCTGCTTCTTGCAGGTGTTGTCCAGGTTACAGGCTTTGGCTGCGTCCAGGCAGGGATTGCAGGTCTTGTCGGTTTCAGGGCACTGGAAACCTTTTGGAGCCACCGTGTGCATCCCTGGGTATAGAGAGGCAGCAGGGCGACAACCACAGTTAGATTGAAAAAGGATTTTTGACCTCCTTTCTCAGGGACGAGAGGTGACAAGTTGGACATAGCAAACAACAAGGATTCAAATTGGATGGTCACAGTGCACAAAAACTCTATCCAAATGCTACTGAAAGACGTTCAAGCAAGTTATTTATTTTCGAGACAAGCTGACGCGGCTGCAAAATCAGACTGTCTGGGTCAAAGGCACTTATTGCCAAGTCCTGAACACTCTTAGACATCTTCCCACACTTGAGAATGAGTCTTTCTGACAGGTGTCTAAGAGAATTAAGCAAATAAAAGTCCTTCTAGTAATCATTTAGAAAATAATCAGCGTTTTTAGATATTTCAGGCCTTAGTTTGAAAGTGTACATATGGTATTTACCCTTTTTTACGATAACGGACAGATTACAGTTATGAATTTGTTATGAATAAGACTGAACATTCCAATCAAGAGCCTGACCGCATACAACCATGCCTATTAAACATCTTCCTAGAATCCCATTTTGCATGGAACCTTCCCGCAATAGTTAGGCATGTACTTTGAAAGCATGCCTCGTGTAAATCAACATATAGGCCAGCACTGTTCTTTCTCTCACCACACTCATTTAGTTGGCACTCCTGATGAGGACCCAGTTTCAGATCTTGCGAGTGTGTATGGCCCACTCAAGGGTTGTTCAATATCATCTGTCTTCGCAGTGAGCCACGAGAGAGACTCCTGGAGCTAGCCCATATCCACTCGCACTGAATAATTAATTTTCCATGGCCTTCAGTGAAAAGTGAGTGAAATAATGTATGGATTTGGATCATAGCTTTGTGCAGAATTCATCTTAAAGACATATTGTACACACTGTACCACTGTAATTTTACGTTGCGCAAAATGGATGACCCCTGGCGATATTGACGAGCGTGTTCTTTGAGTAAGGATGTATAATGAATAGCGCCGAGCCGCACGGTTCGGCTGCTCAAGGACTTGGCAAAGACTTTGGACAGAGCTGCGCTGTTGTACAAGCTGTTGGACAGTTCACAGACACGATGAACCATCCCGCGTTCCACTGCAGAGGGATCTCAAGCTACAACACTGCAATTACCCCTTTCGTCCACCCATCATATTTGCTGGAAACAAATGACGCCATTACAGGGGGTTTATACCCCAAACTACTGTGCCGTCATGTTACCCCTCGGACCCATTCCGGAGATATACGGGTCATACAACAGTCTCACGTTTCCTCAGTGCGCGCCTCTTGTATTCAGGCTATATTAGAGAAGTTAACCTCACCCCCTGAAGATAATGATATTTCAGAGGACGCCGTGGCCGCGTTGACACCCGGCGAGATTCATCTCTTATTCAACAGAACCAATCTCACTCTGTGTCTATCAGGCTGCTGCGGCGGGAGGACGCAACCCATTTATTTGGAAAACGGGGACTGGCCGGCTCGCCGTATTGGAGGGGCCGCGTGGCTGATGATACAATTTGACAAAAGCGAAATACATATATGGTGAGAAGACATGGTCGTGCTGCAGGCGGGCGGAGAGACAGGGGAGGCAGGCACGCTGTCTGTAAGTGGTCCCAACATGTGGGCCCACCTTGACGGGGAGAGAAATGGAAGTCCACAGGTGATCATTGAAAGCTACGTCCGCGTGGGTTTGGGGTTCGGGCGGCGAGTCGTTAGGTTGAGGCAAGGTCAAACGTGGTGCGCAGGGAGGCACACAGCATGTGTTATAGGGCAGGGTGGGAGTGAACAGCATGCCTGTCCAGATTTCTTTGCGCTCAGCTTGGAAATAGAAAAGAGGGGGACAAATGCAAGCCGCGGCACGGACGAGCTGTGATTGAAGAGTGAGAGGAGCTCCGCCGTTGGCCTCAGTCAAGGGGGGAGGCCAATGTGGGCCAAGCCTGGCCAAAGCGGACCAGGTCGGCTGGAGCCCTCTTGGGCCAGCTGGAAGGGAGGTTAGCGGTTCCGTCCAGCAGGGGCCTGGCAACATAACAGTGATGGATTGCAGCACCTAAATCTCCCCTGGCCATCTGCAGCCTCTAATGTGGGCCGCAGGGGGGTCCGCAATGAAAAGAAAATAGGAGAGAGAGATGAGCCACAAAGATTTATCTGACCACGCCGGGCTGCTACGGCTCTAGCCTCTTTTTTTTTTTTACTGGTTCTGATTGGGGTGCACGGATTGGATTGGATGATCTCAGCAGAAAGATGCCCTGAGGCGAACACTGAGACACAAAGCTCTCCTGATGCCTCAGACGAGCACACAGACAGGACGCGAGGCGGATGGATGAATGGATGAATGGATGAACATATGGAAGGATAGATGGATGAATGGATGAACATATGAATGGATAGGTCGATCGATGGATTGAAGAATCTACAGAAGGTTGCGGATAGAAGGGGAAATATGGAGTGTTCTGTTACAGTGGGGTCCTAGATGTTCCGAGTGCATTATAATCAAGGGTTTTCAACAAACACAGTTTTGTTCAGTAATTCCAGATAAGGAGGGCCGATGAACAAATGACGAGGCCCGTTTGAAAAGGGAAAGGCCGCTGCCTGGAAGTAGAATGGAGTCTGCTTGATTACAACAGTGCGTCATTAGAGGGAGGGAGAGGGCGATGATCAGTCGATTTTAACCAACAGATTGGCCCGCCACTTATCCATGGGCTGAAGAGATTTCAATTAACCCAGGCTATCAGCGCTGCAATCAAGGGCTCTTTCCATCACACAATCCACTCAAATCTGTCTAGCTATTACATTTCCTGGGTTATTGCCGTGCACAAATGAACGGATGAATAAACAAATGAATAAGTACTCGAAACTGTGTATTTCTGTCTGATAGTTGGATTCAATGCTTCGCATAGGTAAAACAGCACAGTTTGATCCAGTGCAATCAGCACTTTACTGCCACAATCACAAAGGCCTGATTATACTTTTGTGTGTGGGATGAGAACGGCGAGACGTTCACCGCAGTAAAGGTCAGCGGTCTTTTTTTTCGGCAACTTTGTGACAAGCTTGCCCATAGTTTTCCGGAACATTTGAATGACAACGGAAGCAAAATCATGTGTGTTTAATATTATGTTACACGGAGGAAATAAAATATCTGCTAATTGTCTGATCTAAACAAAAAGGTTTCTTTCTTCAAATAAAAGGGAGGATTATATATAAACATATATATATATTTTTGCTGTAATTCTGATGTTTGACTGATACTTTAAACAGGTTTTTAATAGGTTAGTTCTCTCCATGACTGTCATAACTTATAAACTGGTGACGATGTCCATCGTGTGAAGAGGTCACACGACCATCAAAATATTCATTAGAGCTTGAGAGAGATGAGAGAGCGAAAGAGTTAGTGAAAGAATAAGAAAAAGAGAGAGAGCAAAGGAGAAAGAAGAGAGCGAGCAGAGCAGGGACACGGGCCGGGATTTGAAGCCCCCCCCCTTCCCCCCCCCCCTTCCCCCCGACAGTAAGGGATCTTCCTTCCCCAGTAATTGCTCTCCCCTCTGCCTTATTTGAATCCTGCATTTCATATATCATGCCGTCCTCCAGAGACGTGCTACCGCAGAGGGAAGTTCAGGCCAGGTTAGGCCCGGCTCTCGGCTTCCTCCGCGCTCACGGTAATTAGGACGGGTGCCAAAGTTTGGATTGAACGCGGCCCTCTGTGAGTGTGCATGAGCTTGTTAGAAAGTCTTTAGTCCGTACCCCCAGGAACGTGTCGAGCGTCGCCGTGTCAAAAGGCTCATCAGTCATTAGCTCTGTGGCTGTGTCAATGCTGCGTCTCCCAGGGGCCAGGGGGGGAGGGGGGCTTTATCCACCGCTGCCCCGCCAGCTCCCTAAGCTCAACTCAGCAAGGCACAGCTCTTTAATAGACGGATACTGGGGGTTATATGATGTTCCATTCGAGGGCCTAATTTAAGTACATGTATAGGGTAATTTTCCAGAGAGGGCAGGTTCACAAAGCTATGTAATTTCAAAGCAGGATCGGCCCCTCCTTCCTTATGAAGATCTGCCAGGATTTCCCCTCTAATTCAATGCGGTAGTCCTGGGTTTAGTATTCTGATTGTGATCAGAACTGTCACGCTGGATAATTCCTTCAATGGTCCATCATGTTTGGCAATCATGCATAGCAGACCTGAAACAAATATTGCTGCAGAGTCGTCTTGGGCAGGCAAACCCATTCAAATCTAATGTTATATCAAGATGCCGAGTCTGCCACCACGCATATTCCCAAAACATCCGAGCAGAATGCTTAATTGTGCCAACAAAACAAACTAATGAGAGTTGCCATGCCGATGTCGGGAGGATTATTCAGTATTCAATTTAATACCACCTTGTTAGAATAACGCTGACTTCAACAAAGAGCTTCCCCTAATATATTAGCCCATGCCAACTCTAATTACAAGTCCTGTGAGAAAACACACTTATTGTACGTATAAACTGATTACATTTTCACACACACACGCGCACACTCACACGCATACTGATACACGTTTACTGAGGCTCCTGCACACATACTAAACATATTTGCACTTACTCGTGGACACACAAACACAAAGACGCACACATACAAGGGTTGCTCAACAAGACCGGTGTGGCAATCTATAACGTATTGATATAAGGTGATTAATAAGACAAGGTGAATATGTCCTGCTTTTCACAGCATGCTGAGCACGGCCGCTGCACCGATCCTATGCTCCCTAGCCGTAGAAATAGGTTTCTAGATTTTAATTGGACTGTAGAACCTCCGAGCTGCGAGGGAGAGGTGAGAGGCTTAGTGGCAAGTGCTGGGAGGGCTAACTAAGGGGTGTCAAACTGAATTCCTTGTGAGACCCTGCACATTGCTTTGCAGACCAGCCTCTGCTCCTAATAAGTTAATTAGCTGACATCGGGTCAAAGGGATGGAATATATTTTGCACAGAGTAAAACAGAGATTAGATGTAAACTCAGTATCATTGCACGCAAAGGGGGATTCTGCGTTCATCCAATAATGGAGGACAAAGGGAAGCAGTTAATGAGTTGTATCCCACTGAGATCATCTTAGAGCGCCAAGTGATTGAGTTTGGGCCATAGACTTGTACAGTAAAGAAAAATGGAAACTGAATTTCCTGGGTTGGTCGTTTCCTTGGGCAATGCGGGCAGACTTTCCTCTGGCCTCTGGGATCTCGGTTGCCTCTGTGAGCTAGAGGATACAGCGGTAGAATACTGTGTGTGTTTGGCTGCTATTCTTTTTTTTTTCTCTCTCTCTCCCACAAATGGTGCAGTCCCTTATCTCCCATGCACTAAAAACTCCTCAAGTTGTGGAGATTATTTTTCAATTTCCCAACTGTCCTCCTGGAGAGAGTATTCCTCTCTCCTCGTGGACGTCACCAGATATCCCGTCCCTCGGCTGCGTTCCAACTCAACATTCACAGAAGTCATTAAGGATGTTTGTCAGAATCAAAGTGAAAAGGGGTTTGCCAGATAACAACTGTCGTAATTACTTCCGTGTTCGCCTGTGGGTTTCGAGCACCAGCAGGATCAATTATTCCGGCCTAAAAAAAGGAGATAGATTATGACTCGATCTTAACTGGGGGCTGGATAGCGTTTTTAGAGCCAATCAGATATTTTCACCTGTGAGAGAGTGGAGGAAACTGCTGAAGTGAAAATGGGGATCGTCAACGAGTCCCTGCTGTATCTTCACACTACAAAGAACATTGCAGCTGGACACTTCTCATTTGAACAGAAGCCTTGTTTTTAGATAACACGTGAGGAGCACAGCTTGTTTTAGCCTAAACAACCTCAAAGTAATCCCGGAAGGAGCTTCCTTGAATAGAAAAACACATTCTCCAATGTCCTCTCATTTTCATTTTATCAAACCCAACGACGCTTTCATAAACAAACACGACGCGACCGACTCCAAGCTATGAGGATTAGACAAAAAGGCGTGTCTTTTCTTGTACCTCGGAGATAGGAAACAAAGTGAAACGCTTTGGCCAAAGGGGAGGAAATGTCTGGGCTGAATGTACACTGCTGCTGGCAAAGCCGGAGCTGGTTCATCCTTCTGGCCATTACTGTCGGAGGTGGATGAAAGGAAACGATTGAATTTTCTAGTGGCAATAGCCTGTAGCCGTGGCGGTAACCCTACGCGGCCCCTCCAATCGTACCTATTTTACGGGGAGCCTCTCTCAGTGGCTCATGCCATTGTAGCTGTGTCTTATAATAAGATCGGCATTGATTAGCCATGGCCTTGGTAATAACCAGTAAATTAAATGTGGGTAATAGTTCCTTTGCTGAGTGCTGGCTGTTTAATTAGTAAACCAAATAGGAAATCAAACTGAAGGGAATGCCAATAGACGGGAAATATGGAGCACTGCAAAATGGAAGTGTTGACCTTTCCCACCGTCGGCTTGGTGTAGTACCAGGGATAACGCGCCTACTAAGTAGTTCACGTCATTGTAAAGAGGGCAGGGGTCATGTTGCATGTGTCATTTGTGATCATACTTTTAAATGGTGGGAATTTAAAGTAAAACATAATCCGGTCTGCAAGACCAAATGGATGTGTAGGAGTCCCTTTTTTTTTCTAAGTTCAACACATTTTAATGAAAATAATAAACAGAGCGTGGAACACGTTGAGGGGGTGTGAAAATGTATTTCTGCTGTTTCCAAAGCAAGGTGAATAATGGTCTCGTTTCACATGATGTACCGTCAGAGAAAACAGTTCTCTATCTTACCTGAGATGATGGATGCCAAGCGGAACGCGTCGGGATGGCGAACAGGCGCCACCGGTTCGTACGGGGATGCCTCGTGCAGCTCTCCACCTGGGGAACAGACATGGTGATAAGTGGATGATAGTATCGGACATGGTGGCCATTCTTGGCGGCCGAGGACAGCATCTAGCAGATTTCACACAGGAGAAGCACGATGGTGACAACGTTGAAAAGCATAGAAAGACACACATTTCGAACCTTGAAATCTGACTCAATCTCAGACCCATTGAAATGTCTTGGTCCAAACTCTGAGGTGTCATATTCATAAGTATCATTCAAAACACATTAATATAATTTAAGCAATAAAGTAAAGCTGAAATGGAGAATTATCTCCCCTTCCCCAGGGATTTGAAACAAATAACAACTAAAGACAGTGGAGGGACAGAATCCAGGATGTCCTTCCTGAAGGTTCGTTAATTGGTCTATCCAGACGCTATCACACCCACTAACAACTTCAGCCCTGACAACAGCCGGCTCATTTTGTGATATGCAAAAAAAAAGAGATTACTTTCCATGGTCAGATAATTTCCTTTCGGAGAGAACATTTGGTCGGGGTGTGCCGCAATATGTGAGGGAGTGGGGTTGAGTGAAGGCTGTCTCACAGCTCGAAAATGCCAGGAATATGTTTGTAAAAAAAAAAAAAAAAAGAGAAATTCAAATTAGCACTTGACTGACTGAGGCGCTCCCCTGTGCCTGGCTCTCGGAAGCCCCTAATCCTGCATTTAAAATTCACAGCCATTCGGTGTGATGCAGACAAGCCCTCCAGTGTGTAATAGCTTTGCATTCTGATCCAAACGGAAACACAGCAAGGCTGTTTTGGGACGGCGGATAGCCCCAGCACAGCAAATGAGAAAACTCAGAGGCTGTGGGGAGACGGTTGGACTCGCTGGATAACCATCCCATCAGTAGATATCTCCCCCATTTTGTTTATCATCCGTTGCTTTTTTTTTATAAGACGATTTTTTTTTCCTGATCAAAGTTTTTAACCAGCTGTTCCGATCACGACGGAGGCTTCAATGGAGAAGAGCTGTGCGTGTGCGAGCGTGTGTGTGTGTGTGTCTGTGTGTACTCCTGTCTGCACACTTGCACTTGACTCGCCATAAACACATATAACTTGAACATATTTTAATCATCCCACTGGAATCATCCCCTCTTTGATGTGGGAGTTCATAGGGAGTTTGATGAATGAAAAGAAAGGGAGCTTAACAAACTGTTTTATTGCGTTCTCTGTCCCATGAGTCCGAGCTAAAGACAAACAGTTGAAAAGATAATTGAAGAGAGTCCATAATTATGGCCGATTATTTTGCAGGCATGTGGAGTAGACGCCCAATAAACGGGTACTAACATGAACGGTTATGGCACAGTTGCTGCCTGGGAGGAGCAGTAAGTCACTTTGAGAACTGAGGAACTCAAGAAGCCCAGTCTCTTCGGTTGACTAGATCATCATCACTACAGCCTTTTCCTCCAGTGTTGTCTATTTACACAACATGCGGCAGCTCAGCTGGGTGCTTCTGAGAGCAGCTATTGACTGGGAAAGGGTGTGCATATGTGTGCTTGTGCGCGTGTGTAGGTGTGTGGGTGTGTGTGTGTGTGTGTGTGTGTGTGTGTGTGTGTGTGTGTGTCTGTGGGTTCTTGTATGCATGTATGAAAGCACATAGGTGTGTAGAGGGGCATTCTGGGCTGCTGAACGGAGGAGCCCCAACAATGTGAGTGGGTACCAGGTTTGCTGTCAATAATTTATTAAACCAAACACAATTCCAGATCACGCTATTGTTTGTAATAGTGTGTGTGCATGTTTGTGTCTGTTTCTTCTGTAGTTTGTGGGTATGGCTGGTGTGTGTGTGTGTGTGTATGCAGATCTGCATGAGTGTGTTTGTCCTAAAGTGGCTGTGCATGTGTGAAATCGCACAAAGGAGGCAAGAATGACTTTCTCTCTCTGATCCCCTTTATCAGTCCATCTTTGTTTATGCTGCCTCTGTCTTCACATCTCAATGGAGGGAAGTGACAGGCAGGCCAAACACGTGATCCCGCCGCAGCGTGGCTAAGTACAACAATTGGTAACCGGAGGCAAAGCTCCCCAGCTAGCTTCGTTTATCCATCGAACCCAACTATTGTCAGCTAGCGAAGCCTCTTTTCTAATCTAACAGCGTTTGGTTGATGAAAAGTGGTGGTTCAATTATCTAAGTGCTCAAGTAACAAGTCCATGTGAAACAGTGGACATGCCATTTTCTTTACAAATGAGGACTGTTCACTCTGTTGGTGCTGTTGAGTTCCTCTCCTCAATTGCAACAGTTTCCTCCCTGCATATCATCCATTACTTAAAAGGCCTTGTCTGCAGAGAGTGGATGAATGCATAATGACTTGTTAACAAAAAAAGCAGCAGCACTTAATGCATTATCGAAGCAGATTGTACGTGTTCAGGATGGTATCACTGCTCAAATCAAATGCTCAAATCAAATTGAACAAGTACTGAGGATATGACCCCACATTGCTTCCAGTATTTGGTAAAGTAGTAATCTGACTACTAAAATTAAGTACTGCAGCTTTAGGGTTGCTCTTAGAAACAAAAGCTAAAATGGCATTACATTGAATATTTAGAAAATAATACATATTTTAAACATGACTTAATTGACAGCAAAAATGCACCCAACTCCAATATTAAAATATCAGCAGGATACATTAGCAGTACAACGGGCCACAGTAATCTAAAACAATCACAGTAATTGTATCAGATTACACATTTGAGAAAATTCCATGGATTACATTACTAATTACTGTCATGTAATTTGTAATCAGTACCCGGTGACATTTCAAGTTGCCCGCCCAATGCTGGTGGTTTGTGAAAACACTCCAATCATTCTCAGCAGGGGCTCTTCTTGTACTGTTTCCTTTGTGAAATCGTGTTAGTTGCCAGTCAACCCACATCCAATTATGCATTCATCAAGTGATAGGAATTCTTCCCAGCTGTTTAGTGGTATGATAGTTTAGCCGCTGGGCAACAACTTATCGGGGTAATTAAGACCCAGTTTGACTTCATTTGCTCTGACAGGGCTGCTCATGGCCAGAGACAAGCAGACGCACATCAGCGCCCCCTAAAACCCGACTCTTCGGGCGAATCTGGAGGCAAGTTGCCCTCGGGGCTTTTGATTATAACATTAGACTGTGTCATATCTGTCACATTTACTATTAATTATCAATAAGGATAAGTCCTCAGGTGACAGAACGGTCCTATGGATGTTTTATTTTATTTTTCAAAAAATTTCCGAGGACCTGGCAAACAGCTCGTGGCCCGAAGCAAAGTCAATTTTAATAGCTGTCATTCCCTTCATTCTCTTTTAAAGGTGGTGACTCGTTCTCACCGTGCACATTTTGAATATTGATTTCATATTCCCGCCAGCCGAGGAAAGCAAGCGGCTGAGACCAGCCAACTAGGCTTTGCCAGTGGGTCTCTTCCACGCTGCGCATTCAGTCATGCTCTAAGAAAGCTCTCCTGACAGCAGTGAATCCTAATGCCCACATCATGACAGCGTTTATGAAGCCCAATGGGCTGTCACTCTCCTCACGCGGAGGCTGAGAGCTCTGCCACAACAATGGATTCGTCCACCTAAACGTGCGCATGAGCACATGCACACACCCTTTTGCCAAACTGTCAGCGTTCATTTCGGACATATTCAATGCTGCATGGTGGCCCTCCACGTACGCTATAGAAAATCACTAGAGGCATTTACAAGGACAAACAAAGGCCGAACGGTTGGGCCATTGAGATTTCACGAATCCTTTTCACAATGTTTTTGGAGAGGTAGGGGGTGTTCACTGTATAACCACTATTGATCTGTCCCAGCCTATTGACAGTATTTCTCCTTTGAAGAGGAACGAGGCTGCTAGTGAGGTTCTCTGCTGGAGAAACAGGGAGGACACACTCAGCATGCAGAGGCCCACCTCCCATCCTCTTTGCCACCGTGCTGGAGAAATGTTCTCCTTATGACAGTGGATGGCTAAGGTAATGGCCGGTGACTGCTACCATTGCTCATAGTAATGATAGTTTCACCCAGGAATACTGTGTACCTTGGTAACCCGACTATATGCCTTCCCCTGTCTCTCTCTCACTCTCTCTCTCTCTCTCTCTTTCTCTCTCTCTCTCTCTCTCTCTCTCTCTCGCTCACTCCCTCTCACTGAAAAGTTTTTTTTGTTTCTTTTTTTTTTACTTCTGCTGTGGCTTCCATGTAATGTCCCTTAGCATTAGCCACCGGCTAGCCATATTACACCAGAACAGGGACATATTCAGATTCTGACCTTTAGCATACCAACTTCCATAAAGACAGGGGATAAATCATCTTACAAATCTGCTTCTTCTGGTAGTTCCACGTAAGCTTTCTCTTAACAATGGCCCGGGACTGTCTGCTGTACATTCCTGTTCAGCTTCTGGGTAGCTCTCTCTCTGCAGGGCCGGGTAAGACTGCTTGGATAATTAATTTTCCATGTGAAATGTCCAAGATTTTCTAATTGGAATCAGCTGATATAAATCTTCGAAAAACGATACATGTATGTGAGAAGGCTCTTTGATAATCAGCGAGTTGGAGCTGATGCAGAGCCCAGTGTTAGATCCACATGAGGCCTCCGACACAACGGAGAGAAATCTGTAGCCACCCCTGCAATGTTATAGAGAGCCCATTAAAATCCAAGCAATTACGTATTTTATAGATTCCGACTTCTAACCCTTTGTCGTCAGAGAGTGAGACGTTCAGCAAGGGAGAGAGAGGGAGAGAGCAGAAAAAAAGGAGCAGAGAAAGAGATACAGAAAGAGCGCTAGAAGGGGGGGAGCGGGGTGCGCAGATAAAGAGACCCATCAGAAGCTAGCCATTATCCATCAAGGACAACTGAATTGATGCTTTGAACACCTGGCATTTCTGTCGGAATCACAATTAGATGGTCAAATGTGCAATATCGAGACTTGCTATATGGTACCTACCACTTTGCAGCTTGGGTTTTACTATTTTAAATTACGAATCGTATGATAGACCAGATTCCATGTGCATATCATGTGACAACACTGTGTTTTCTGCAGACAACATTAAAATCACTAAGCCACCAAAAGATATTCTATGTCACAATGGGACTCAAATGTCTAGGACTAGGGTGCTACAAATTCAAAAGCTGAACGTGGGTAAAGTCTCACCGGACCAATTCAACTCACATTTGGCCCAAAGGAGAAACGGCCATTCTATAAAGTGCACAGCATAAAAAGCGAATAGTTTGGCTTGAAGTAGAATAACCAAACTGCGCTATTAATTCTTGGACAATATCCATACAGAATACATAGCCCTCTCTCATAAGAAAATCTAAAAAGGGCTGCTTCTAAACCCGAATGCTCGTTAGAACAACTCGTGTCAAACTGTCCTGTTTGGTCCAAAAAAAGGCATTCAAGAGGCTTTGATGCATTTGGAGTGGGTCTGGGGGGAGTTGGCCTTCATGTTTGTTTCCAGAGGAGGATGTTGTACAAGGATTGTTTCCAGTGAACAAATGCTTGGTTGACTGCACAATGGATCACGATTAGATTAAAGCTGCACAGTAAGAGCTTTTGGCCCGCATTAAAGCTCGTTTTATCTCCCTGGACAGGGCCACGGACGGACAACTGAATTCTTCAAACCACTGTAAAAGACAAGTTGAGTGAAGGGCACATCCTAATGTCTCTACCCTCTCCGAGCAGACTGGTGTTGAGCATCCTGCACATAAAGAACGCAGGTGACTCCGAGCAGAGACTCCGACGGCTGGAGCGGTACACTTGAAGTGCGTGTCAGCAAGCCTCTGCCGCTGTCAGCCTGATGGAGTGCAACTGGTGCCATGAGTAATCAGCATGGGGAATCGCCTCGCGGGCCACAAATGTCCCCGAGACAGCGCATCAACTTAGCCATGCATCGCTAAGCCGTCAAAGGTTCCCGTCTTGCACACTCGACACCCCCTCCGTTTGACATCAGTGGCCGAAAAAACGTCAATATATCAGACACTCTTCATATTCCCGCGTTAAAGATAATATTGAGCAGACCCTGGAAGGCTGGGGCGATGAAGTATTATCCTTGTTCTCGGTGTAAGTGGAGGGCTAAGGGCCATTGAGCGGTGGGACGTTAACCTAATAATATGGTGATTTGGAACACTTTAGGTGAAAACCAATAGCCCTTCCATAACAGGTCGCACTGATGTAATTCCATTATTGCTCCATTACTTTGCAAAGGAGGGGAAAGCATACATTTTTCATGGGGAGTTGCAGGGGGTCGCTATATCACACGGCAGGTGGTAGAGTAGCTAGGGGCGGTCCACTGGGTGTGGTACGTGTTGGTCCCAAACATAACCCAATCCTCAGGACTTCTAACATGGGTTCTGATATAATGGAAGGTAAACACAACAGCTATCGTCCTTTTTGTTTTCACATATCCATGCAAACTTGGTGTTGATGGACGATTATGTGACAGACAAGATAAGTCATTAACCCCCGTTACTGGAATGACCCTTTAATGGAGAGAGGTATGCAAATGTGCAGGTTGTAACATAATCACCCATTATCAATGACGGCGCAACAGCGAAGCAGAGAGAAGGCTGCCAATCAGCCACAGCCTGCTATTCAGCCATTTCAATGTCTGGCAAAAGCTTTTCATGCATTCCTGGCATTATCATTATCAACCATTGTGAACTATTGATGATAGGTTAGGAAGAGGTGGCTGGAGTTATTGTGGATTAAATCATAGAGGGAACGGCGGCCATCTGGGCGTCAGCATAGAGCCAGTGAGACCCTGGATGAGCTCACCTTCAGTGAGACCCATGTGGATGCTCCAGTAGCTCTGCAGACACTGCAGCTCCTTCTTCATGCCTCGTTTGCAGCGGCAGTCGTAGAGCGGGGAGCCCAGCAGCACCTCCAGGGCCGCCTGGCACTCCCGGTTGGTGTCCAGCATGGCGTCGCGCTCCTTGCCCACCAGGCACTGCCGCATCACCCGGTAGCGTGAGCTACAGTGAGGGTTCTGGTTACACGTGTCACTGGCCTGCACGCAGTCCATCCAGTCCTGGGAGGAGGGCCCAGCCCCAGCTTCAGATCCAGCATTGTCCCCAGTCAGGGCCAGGGCCAGGGCGGAACCTGAGGGAGGGCCCCAGGAACATGCAGCCTCATCTGAAGGGGCGATAGGAGGGAGGAGAAGAGGGTCTCTCAGTGTGCTGGCTTGGTGCGAGCTGCTAGGTGGGCTGTGGTTGTGGGTGTAACTGTTGCGTCATTGAGTGATTTTCTACATTTGTTTCTATATGTGTGTGCGTGTTTGTCTAACTGGCTCTTTTTATTAGTTTTTTACAATTTGTTTGTGAAACCCAAAATGGTGGGCTGAATGCAATCTGGAATGCAGTGAATGCAATTGACTATATTGATAGTTTAAGCAATGTAATCTCGCTTTTACCCTGAGGGTATAATTTGTGAATTTTGGTAAAGATGAAATATATGCACAACAAAAACCTTATTAACAACACGCAGGATCTAAGGCACATTCTGATAAGGGTGCACCAGATAGATTCAGATGAATGCATTTTAGATGGAGGCAATAATGTGTCCAACCGAGCTAAATACACACACCTTGCCGGTCACAGAGACAAGAGAGACACCTTGAGGATGAAGCCAACCTCCAGATTTATACAGAGGTATGACTTCCCTGACATTCAATCTCGATTAGAGTTACATGAGATACCATCCTACCAATACATTTTACATTGGAGTCAGAATTATATCTGCAACTGGAAGAAGATGATTCTTGTAGGATAATGTTGATAATAAGGATGATGTCAAATATTAAGCCCTATAATATGTGATATATGATGTAATATATACATTTTCTTACCAACCATTTAAGCAAATTATAATTATAAATAGTAATAATTTTGTTATCACAAATTTAAAAAAGGAAAAACTCATTTCTTCAATTTTAATTTGTGTCCAGTTGGCCTCAGAATTATTCTATATGATGGAATTATACCATTATTCACTAATAATGCCAATGCAAGTAAACTAAAGCATTTGAGCATCAATGATTTAATTTGTGCTGCCCATTTTTTATAAGTTACATCATTATTAAAAGCTTGTTTCACATACATGCAAGCTCACCTAGTAGAGATAGAAGTATGTAATACATCCACATAATGCTGAATTTGATTGAAGATCAACGATCATGTAATGATTCCTGCTCCAAGTAAACTGTTAGTTCCCTTGTGAATGTGTTAAAATTCCCTTCTCTTGATCGCTGACCCCCTGCGCAACTAACGGAATTTAAATATCCTCATAAAACTCCAAATAGCATGTGGCGCACCAATATGGTTCTCTCAATAATCCATAAAACAATAAACTATAGTTTTTCTAATCAAAAACGAATAATCCCAGTGGTAAAAGAAAGACAGGAGATCAATCCATAAAAGCAGTTATTTCAAGAGCCGTCTGAACTGTTCATGGCGAAGAAACTGTGTCATCTCTCCGCATAATCTCAGGTTGTTAGACTGGGCTAGGATACACTCCAAAAGCCGCGCGCCTCGGACTGACTTTAGAGAGAGTGTGCGTCTCTTTTTGACTGTTCTGGCATCAAATGTGATGACTTTTTGCAAACCAGTAGAGGGCGACGCAGATTCGCTATTTGGTAGAATGCGATGCACAATCTTGCAAGGACATTCACTCTTTTTGATATAATGAACCGATTATAAACCTAGCATTCATATCTCACTCATATTGTTTACAATTTCGTACTTTTTCCATTGGACGACGTAATCAGAGGCCATGTAAATAATTCTAAACCCAAACATTCACTGTGAAAGGCTTTACCATCTGGCGATAGGGCATTTTGATCATATCACATTTCAAAGTTCAATTCCCACAGTTTCCTCCATTACTGGGTCATAGGGAGTAGAGGGTGCTACATAGTGAAGTGAACCACTTTTACATCATAGATTACCACAAAGACTTCATTCAGTCAAACCATTTGTGAGGATTATAACGAGGAGGATCTCCTCCAATGAGGAAACAGGGTTAAGAAGAATGACAATGCAGCTTATTGTATTGGTGCTAAGTATAACAGGATACGAACAGTAAAGCCACACAATCTCCCATTCTTCAATAAAAAAAGTCTCACAGCCTTTCTCATAATGCGCAAAATGACTTGGTTGTGCATCATAGCTTAGTAAGGTGTAGGCCATCATAAATCTTTTCAAATCAAGAAAACAAAGTCTCCATTTAGAGCCAGTGACAGTGACAAACAGCAAGTCCACAAGCTCATAATGATGGTTCAGTGTCAACCCAGGCCTCTATCCAAGGAGAAATGAGCCTGGGGGCTCTTATCATGGAATCAGCCTATATTGGCCAGGGCCAATCCTCATCTCCCCTCAGAGTTTGATGGCTCGTTCATGTATGGAGGAGGCCTCCTGGAAGGGGTAGGGACAGATTATAAGTAGTGGCACATCTTCAGAGACCCTTCCCTGAAAGGATCCATTTCAGGGGTAATGCGACGTCCCTGATTTAGTTTTTGCATCACACTATCAGGGTCCGTGATGGGAGTTTATTGTAGTTGACACGGTGTGCTCTGGTCAGCTCCGTGGGTATTTGAATGCCTCGCTGCTGCTCCGTTGAGCGACTGCAGTGCTTAGCAGCAACAATTAGAAAGGCCCCAGAGACACACAGAGTGCCACCTACTCACCTGTTATACAATGTTGCCTTCCGAGGAAAGCATGAACGTGGCTCTGTGAACGAGTTGCTTTGAGGACAACCCTTTTCACACTCATCCTGTGTGTCTCAAAGCTGGCGAATATATGGGCTGAGGGGTGTCTTTACGAATTCAAAAAATATCCATGTTTTTCTAGGAGACGTGTAAAGAAAAGTGGCTGAAAAGAGACATTGTGAAGATCTTGTCCTCAAGCCCCACTTTCGCCCTGGCTCTTATCAAGCATTAAAATAAAATGTTAGCTGTCATAACAGATTCAAGCTTGAATCCTGTAAAATAACTGACCTTTATGTTGGCACATAATACATTTACCTGGAACATCAGTACAATCAAAATTCCCCTTTTTATCAGTTGTTGGCCACAATTATTTACCTTTTTAATAATAGCCTAGTTTGACTTCTACAGGCATTAGCATGAAATGTATTGATGCAGGGTTAGAGGTTTCCTTGTGCCTCCTGATGCTCATGCCCTTTGGACAGCACCCTAATTAATCTGAACACAGGAGGACAAATAGAGAGAAGTTAACCATGGCTGATTAGATTAGGAGTTATGGGGTAATGAATGTGTAACCCAGGGAGACCTGGCAGGCTGGAAATGAGAATAATGCTTAAATAAGTGGCAGTTAACCTCCACTGCCTTGCATACTCTTTCACGCTTAGATGGGTCCAGTAATTTAGGCAAATGTACGGATGACATTATCTTATAGTGACCGCATGGGCGAAGTAACGACTAAACTGTTGGCAATAATGGTAAAGATTGAGCCGGTATGACTATATTTCTGATAAAAAGATGAGAACTGCCTTTTAAGTAAAGAAAAATACCTCACAGAAAACATGGAAAGATAACACATGCTACCTATATCCTCTAGAAAAGATTTTATGGTCATTTTAGGGCCTTTGAAGTGCTAAAGGGGTTGGCACCAACCAATCTTAGCGACTTCCTTGTTGACTTTGTACCTGGCAGGGCCCTCAGATCCTCTTCTTTGCTGGTAATTCCCAAGGTGAATTATAAGAGGAGCAGAGAGATGTCTTTTAGCTGTTATGCCCAAATACTGGAATTCCTTTCCAAGCCACATTCGAGAGGCTGAATCTCTTTTAAAAGGGATGTCAAAGCAATAGAGAAACAGTATAGCTAAATGTTTTAGTTTGTTTTATTGTTAAACCAAAATATTGTTATTTCTTTACATGTATTCACATTACAATCTATATTTTTCTGTCATGTAAAGTGAATTGAGCTGCACTTGTTGCATGAAATGTGATATAGGTACAACAAATAAAAAATATTGTTATTATTATATTTGTTCCAAAGATGTTAATGTTGTATTTTGAACGCCAGTCCAGGCGATGCACTGATACAGTAAGTTTTTAGTTTGACCTCTCCTGGGCTCTTGATGGAGGCTATCAAACACTTTAGGGCATTTGTTTTCCTGGCATTTCAGACAATGTCCATTTTCTATCACATTATGTTGACTGAAATTGAATTTACTCTGATGTATTCATGTATCGTGAGTGCATACCCTACCGCCTAGGGAGTACAGATTTTCATAGCCCTTGATGGATGCACTAAAACAAGAGAAACTGATTTGACTTTAGTGTAGTGGTTGAGTTTTATTTCATTTGTGATGATGTGAGCTCCCACACAAACAGCACAAAATGTAAATATATATTTTTTTTCATCCAACTGTGACTATATACCAAACCAATAGTTCTATAGTTCAAAAATGTTCTCTTATGCCTGTTGCCCATCTGTAGCTACAAATTATTTGTGTATTTGCCTTCAAACTCTGTTCTACCATTTGAAAAACAGTAATATAATATTCCCAGGTATTATATATATATATATATATTTTTTTTTCACCCAGACTGAATGTGATTTATACAGGGCCAAGGACCCACGCAGTTCAGCAGATTTCTAATGGTCCTACAGTTGTTCAGGATGTCATCTCCACAGTATAGTAATGGAGAAAAGCAAGCTGAAGTGGTGGATGTGTTGCTGATGCTGGAGCTGCGTGCGCCTACAAAGCTCAGGCGTCTGCAGTCTCTAGCCCATTTGGTTAAACACTCCGTGGGTTCCATATGGAATATTGACGGGCACCTCGGCCCGGCCCAGCTCGGTGAAAGTCTTGGCATCAAGGACCAGCAGGAAAGTGCTTTTCTCCTGAAAGAAAGAAAAAAACAGGCTGGAAGGAGATACCGTTTACAGTAAAAACCAAAAAAACGATTAGCCTCCTCCGGTGGACAATCTACTTCTCTTTACACGCACACGTGCAGGGTTGAACATGATTCATTTAACACGAATTACGCATTCTACTCGTGTAGCTCAGTCTAGAAGAATTTTGCCTGGGGTAAAAAAATAGTTGGACCCAAACTTGATGGGGCTGCAGATGACAGTCAGGGGTCCCTGCCAGGATTATGTCGGGAGGGTTTCTAACCTTTCTGGGGGTGATGATGACAGACATGATGACGCCGTCGTCCTCCTCCGTGGCGTCGGGCGAGGGGACAAACACGGGCTCGGACGGGAACAGGCCCGGGTGACGCCACGCCTGAGCACGGAGCACACACAGCTCACCATCACACTCGTCTAAAAACGGCTACACTCAACATTTAGTCTGTTCGCGGGAGCGCAGAAAGGTGACGACAAACAACACATTTACCTTTCTCTCCCCTTCAACCTAAATTTAGACCAGCCTAGGAATGTATGCTAATTACGTTTAGAGAACATGCCTTCCGTCATGCAAATACCACCATCACACGATCACACGACGTTATGTTGTGTGAAGAGCAGACCTTGAGCTCCTTGGTGTGGACGTCCATCTTCAGCAGGGAGTCGCTGAACACGTGTCCAAAGCCACAGCCGTAGTAGTAGCGGTATGGCCGCGTGTTGTACTCGGCATAGTTGATGAGGGGGAACTCCAGACCCCCGTACTGCAGCAGCCGCTCATCATACAGCTCCTCGTGGGTGCAAAGGACCTGAATGGTAACACAAACACAAAACACTTTCAAATGCTCAAATTCTGTATTTTTTTGTTTTGTTTTGTTTTGGCAAGTGCTTATTACTTGAATTCATCCAATCATGGAATGTCGCAAAATTAAACTTGAGGTTCAGGCGTGAATAACCCGAGACTGTCAATGGCATTGTTAGCCCTGAAAAAGGCTGAATGACCTAGTGCTGAGGCACCGACGTGTGTTTCTCAGTCTCTCATTGTAACTGTCATGTAAGTCAAGTTGCTCCATAAAATTACAATTCCGTTCAATGTGTGGATTGCCGTACTGAATGAACTGTGCTTAGAAAAGAGAATGATTTGCAGCAATTTCCGAGGAGCTGGGAACAGTGAGCAGCCCTTTTGTAACCTTGCTTCATGGCAGCCTGCTGCAGCAGACCTTGCATTTCAGACCTAGGTCTCTGGTTAGCTTATAATGATGGTAAACAAAATGGCTGACACCAACTATATGAAAAGACTTCAGCAACAAACTAATCACAATACATGCCAACACTTTAAAGGATATGTTAACAGGGCCAACAGTACAACATGAAACCTGTTCAGGACCAGAATGTTTGAAATACTTTTTTCTACGTTTGTATTGTGCATATTTACTTAGAAAAAAATATGAATCATGTCATGTTTTCGCTGCCAAAAACCACTACAAAACAATTACATTTCAAATTAACGAATGACACATTTTTAAGGCACATTGATTCGTTTTCCATGAATTATATATAGACCAGTAACCTTTTATTGTGTCAACTATATCATAAAAAAAAAAAAAATGGTGCACAAGCTCACTGGCTTTGGTCCTGCCAACATAAGCCCAAATGTGTTCAGAAGGAATTCTGCCATCATTTTTAAGGCTGATCCCTCCGCAACATACAGTGGGAGTTCAATGTATGTTGTTTGAAAAGCCTAGATCAACCCAACAGGTCACCCGATGAAGTTATTATCAAAATGTTTCTCATACAATAGTACTGCTTTGATGTATTTATGACAATTTGGTGCCCTAAGTAGTTCCACCAATGGTTGGTGCAATTACGGCTTTATCATTTGCGCTATTTGCAGGGGAATTATTTTTATTCCAAACACCGTCTTCAAGACACCAATCTGAAGCTGTGATTGACTGCACGGGTGAAAGCTTCCATTGAAGACTTATGGAGGTTCATTTCTCTGTGATTTTTTTTACTTTCGTTGAATTCCTCGAAGGCCCAGATGTTTCGCCACCAGCAGCAAATTTAGCGTCAAACTGATTAACACGCTCCAGGGTGACTAGGCCCATCCAGTAGCCATGACAACCAAAAACATCACCTTTTCTTTAACCAGCTCACTTACGTCATTATGCCAGAGGTGAATAGTGTGCGTGTGTGTTTGGGTGTGTGTGTGTGTGTGTGTGTGTGTGTGTGCGCGTGTGTGTGCGCGTGTGTGCACGTGTGTGTGTGAGAGAGTGTGTGTGGGTGTGTGTGTGTGCCGCAGCACCACGGTAATAGTGGTGGAGTTTGTATTGTAAACTGAATAAAAGAGTCAAGTACTAGGTGCAAAAGCTATTGGGCTGAAATAGTGCACAATGTGACTAACAATGTAGCGCTCCGCTGTGAAGGTTTTTGGCATTGCATTGAGTCATCTAATTATGAGTTGAACAGGGAATGTGATTGAGGTGCCGTGACGTTTTGTCACGTTGTACAATAGAAAGGTTACACTCTGCAAGGCTTATATTTATGTTTAAAGGATGGAATTCAAAAGAAAGAACGAGCGATGAATCGATCATTCACACGGCGTTTATATGTTATAAATTCATGCACACACGCACACGCGCACGCACACGCACAGATACTGACACACAGAGAGAGAGAGAGAGAGAGAGGGAGAGTGCACACACCTCGCCAGGTCCGGTCTTCACAGCTGTAGCCGTACAGTGAGCCAGAGTGACGAGGTTCCGGTCCCACGGTGCGTCTTCGTCCACTGTCAGGGGGAGGACATATCTCCGCGGCAGGTTTCTGCACAGCGCGTTGTAGAACTGACACACCAGAATAAACACCGGAATATTAACCATGTGTTGCCCTACGCAGCGGTGCGTCAAGGAACACAAGAAACAGTTTATCTTCAACGTCACAGCGGCCCCGCCAAGATTTCACAGGGCAGTGGTCTGTAACTAATGAAAGGTATTTGTTGTGGATTGTCGTGCTGAGTTGGTGCGCGGGCGTGCGTGTGTTTGCACGCGTGTGTGTGTGAGAGAGAGAGAGAGATACAGAGCGTGTGAGAGATAGACGCGTGAGAGAGAGAGACGTTATCGTGTGCCAGTGTGTCGGCAAACAAGCCCACCTTGTCCATCTCCTCCCCCTGGGCTCGGCGGAGGTTCTCCAGGGTGAAATCTCCGATGACGTCCCCGTCGTCCCCGCAGCACATGTCCATGACCAGGAATCCCTGGTCCTCGTAGGCATTGATCTGGTGCAGGGTGAACATGGGAGCCGCTCGGTATTTCACCTTGCTTGCCTGCAGGGTAATTAAACCGTCCAGTGTCCGATCAGAAAAGCGCTTCAAATAGCTAGGGCGCAAAAGACGTTAATCCAGAGGAACTGAATGCTTTCCAAGTGAGCACACACCTTGCCGGTGCGTTTGTCGACCACATGGAAGATGGTGTCATATTGGGGCTCCCAGGTCATGACCTTGTGAAAGCTCTTCCCCTGGATCCTGAAGAGCATGAACTTCAGCAAGTCCAGCTTGATGGGCTGCTCAACGAAGACAATGTAGTTTTCTGACATAACTGGAGAAAGGCAACACACACAAACAGTATATATGAAACCATGATGCACACCCACTAGCACAGGCAGGGAAGGTCTGACTCTGTCCTCCTAAAATGTGGGTTTCAAAAGCCTGGGAAGTCTGAGAAATGATGGTAGCTGGCCAGCTCAAATTGGAACCCTTAGATCGATGTACTGCAATGGCTCACAACAATGGTAAACAAAACAAGCTTTCCTGACATGGTTCAGGGACACGATGGAGATATTTTGGTCTACCCCCCGCATGTCTCCGCTAATTGAAATATCTGCCTGAACTCACAACACAAGAGAGGACAGACAATGAGAGAGGAAGCAGACAAACGTGTTTCCCTGCAGTGCTTTTCTCCTGACAAAAACCCCCTAAAAACGTGGAACGAGTGAGAGACAGGAGACACAGAGGGCCATGCCGTTTGTGGCACAGACCGAAGCTGTGGTAATAGGAGGGCTTCCTGGCGTCAGAGGCAGGGATGGAGCAGAGCACTTCAGCTCCTCCGAAGTCCGGCCCGTCCTCCTTGGCGTCCCCCTCTGCTGGAGGAGGGGGCACCCGGATGATGTTGTAGAAGAAGCCTGTCAAGGGACAGACAATGGGGCGGACTCTTAGAGACGGAGAACGACGGACAGCCACGGGCATGGAGACCACTCACAGTCATACGTGGTCTAATGAGCAGATGAACTGAATGACTACAAATAAGAACAGATTGAACAGCACACCAAGGGAGCACCAACGTGTCCAAGAGGGACACCTTAAGACCTATGGGGATGGACAGCTTACCCCCTTTGCCGTAGGAATTGCCCATGTTAAATGTGGCCCCTTCACGGTCATAGTGGGGATGTGCTGTGGCTGCATTCACTGCTACATACTGACTCCAATTCACCTAAGATGGACAAAAGAGAAAAAAAAAGAAACATTACAAAAATCCTCATTGTCATTTTCATCACAGTTTTTTTTGCCGTCTTAATAAACATTATGATTATCACCAGTAATAATATCTCAGTTCCCACCACCATCATCCTCAGCATGATGAGCATCCTCCATAAAGACACTTGGAGCAGCGTGAGTTAGTCTCTATTGTATTGTCAGTGATCGGCACCTTTTCCTTGGTCTCCAGGCTTTGTGGGTCTATGCGGCGCATGTAGTTCGTTTCCGTGCTGACGTAATAGTCTCCCTTGTACTTGACAAAGTTCACGCTGGCGTTGTCCGTCGCCTCTGTTCACACATTCAGAAACTTTTCTCAGACAGAGTAACCATTCAGCAAAAGTTCCCTGCCGTTGTTAAGCTACATCTTTCAAAATTGAAAAAAGAGAGACCAGTTTTCTGCCCACTCTTGTCCCGTCTTTTCTTCTCGCTATCTTGCTGTCTTTTTTTCACTCTCTTTTTCTCCTCTGCGTATAATTGGTCAAGGACATAACCATCCATAGAAATGTAACCCATATCTGACAATAGGTGTCTTCTTATCCTTTTCACAATTATCTTTTTACAGTAATAATTGAAGAATTTATCTCAAGGGGGAAGAAAACATCTCATGTTTATGGTTTCCTAGATTTTTTTACTGTCCAGTTTGTAATCTAGGCAGTCATGTTTGCTTTTTATTGAACTGAGCAGCCTCTCACTAAACTGACCAATCTATCATAACCTCAGATGAGCGAGCCACACCGACCCAAACAGATCCAGAGGGAAAGCGTCGGGCCACTCCGTAACAGAACTCACTGGGCATCTTGAAGCGGGAGAAGAACCGTGCAAAGAGGTTCTTGCAGGGGTCAGGCATGGCCACGGTCCCAAACTCGGACACCACGATGCGGTCCGTCTTGGAGTTGCGTACGTACGAGTCACTCTGCAGGAAGCGGCTGCTGTAGGTGACCTCGCCGTCACAGATCTTGAAGCGGTGCATCATGGCCATGCCATCAAACCAGTGGTTGTAGCTGAGGTAATCACAAAGCAAAGCTCAGCCCATGTACATGGCCCACATAAATAACTCCACTGCTCTCCAACACAATACCGATATCCACAGTCTCTGTTTCATGTATTAAAGAACGATAACTGAACGATGAATGGATTTGTGAGAGAGTTGTATAGAAAGGATATGTGGTTTACCTGTCTTTCCCAAACTCAAACTTGCCAGGCCCATTGCGCAGGAAGCTGCCGTTGATCCACTCAGGGATGGTGCCCTTGACCTCCGTGGGGATGGGCTCAGGGGTCTCCTCCACGGAGTGCACCAGGGGTCCGATGGCCTCCAGCCCCTGGCCGGGGGGGCACCTCTTCCTGCTGTCCACTGCCATGGAGAAGAGAGGAAGAGAGGACCAGAGGGGGCTTTAGCTCAAAGTTTTCCTCTTTGAAAATAGTTTTTTTGGTCTCTAGGTGTTTTTTTTTGGGGGGGGGGGAAGGGGGGGAGTGTTTTCATATTGAATGGTGGAGTGAAGAATAAAGGAATGCGAGAGAGGATTTTGACAGTAGGAGCTGGCCCTTCAGTCTTTCATCAGACTCTCCCGTAGTCCCTGTGGGTCTCTGCTTTTCGCCTTGGATATTATAATGTAGAGTGTAGTCTGAATACATGTATGTTGAAGGGATCAAGATAGGAAATTCCTTGGAGCTGACATCTTGTTAACATGGGCTCACCAGCAGAATGTAAAGGCAGAGTGCCTGTGATGAGCCGTGAGTCTGCATGCTCATACTGCCCACACATACATTATCTCCTCCGTGTTCACACATGTACAGTACATCGCACACGCACACACGCACACACACACACACACACACACAGTATCTACACCCAGATCATGCACTGTTTTTACAGCTTGGGACTTTGGGCCAGTATGAATGTGAGGAGTTCAGAAGCAGGTCAGGGCAATGTGTTATGTGTTGTCTCTAGTGGGGCCTGGTCATGGCTGTGAATTATCAGGTGCCTCGTAGATAGAATGCATGTGCCTGCAGTACAACAGATCCTACATGGGGGTAGGTGGTGGATCCAGACAGGTTGTCAGTCTTACTTTGATAACACCTAAGGCAGTCACTTATCTGAGATCTAACATAAGCAGATATATTGTGGCGATACTGCAAAGGCTAAAACACATGCTGCACTCTGTGTTTGACCTTTTTGTGTTTTTTGCGATTGTCACCTTTCAGCAACATATAACTATCCAACTTGTACGTTATGGCACTTACTACGCATAGCACACTATGTGGAACTAAAACAGTCTTTGTGATATTTTAGTATGTGTTATGGAAACATGGCTCGTTTGTCAGTGAACCCTCCAAAGCAATTACAGTGCTGGAGTAGAATACTCACAGATTACTCCAGACATAACATGTTCAAAACTGTTTCATGGTCTTAGTATAAACAGGTGATGGTGGTGAAAGAATTCAGCAAAACAGTCATCCCTTCCCAGCCCACGCCAACTGACTGCACATGGTGGTGCTGATCTCTACGTACCATGGCAGTGTATCAGTATCCTTAGAGCACAATTAAGATGATTATGTCACTGTAATAACTACTATGATAATCAATAAACAACAAGTATGCAAATCATAGTATGGAAATATATGATTATCTCAAAAACCACTATGTGCTTAGGATACCTAAAAGGGTGATAGCAACACTGTTTTTAAAAAAATGCTATTGTATGCCATTTTAAATGTACTACAAGTGGGTGAACCCGTCTTACTTTATAAAACACCAAACAAGCACTTGCACACACACTATCTCCCCTCCATCAACACATTCAAATAATGCTATAAATCTATAAATGACTGTTCCAATGGAGTAAATGTCCCTAAATAACAGATAATATGGTGTGGTCTGTTACAGAAGCTGTGGTGTTAGTTGAGACTCTGTGGATGATGTAATTGTTTATTGTATCTAGATAAATAACTGTCTTAAAAGTTACATTACAGCTGGCAACCAACCATGTGATTATGGTCCCATCCACCATTATCTAAGCAGAAGTTTTGGCTGTGGCAAACTAGAGAGTAATAATGATAAAAATGGTGGTGATCATTCTGGCCTTCTGTTAACCTTAACTATCATTTGTGTTACAACACTGTTTTGATTAGAAAAGGTTAATAACTAGAAGGACCTACAATGCATTTCCAGTCCAATATGCAGTCATGCAAACAACATGTAGAAATGGTCCTGACCGCAATTGTTTGTCTCAACTCCTCTGACAATCTTGTAACCCCCCCAAGCTTGGAATGAAACTGCTTGTGCGGCAGTTGAAAGTATTTGTGTGCCTGCTTATTCAAAATGTATGTTAAATGAGGCTTTTTGTATGTGGTCTCAATGTGGTCTCAATGCACCATAGCTGTGTTTCTGTGTGGTGAAAAAAGACTCGCCATATTCTTCCAACTTCAAACATCCCGAGCCCTATCTTTTCCCACCTACTGTTATTGAATGAATAGAATGACTTGAGGAGTCTCCAAGGCAGCTATTATGTACATAAACCGGAAATCAAAGCGTCTACCTTACACAACTCTGCTTGCCAGTTACATCACAGGACTGTATAAGAAAGTTGAAGACATAAACACATAATTATGTCGTTTTAAACAGAACGCAAGGACATTTTGTGAAAGTCGATCTATTGTCATGTAACCCTTTCCCCAGGGAGCGAACTGTTTGTGTATTTGTGCAAATGCGTGGAGGCTACACACTAACCTTCTGCTTGGGGTGCGGTCTTCGACATGGCCTGTGGTCTTGTGGTTACGTTGCCTCACACTTAGAGGATTTAGACCAAAGGGAGCGGATGAACTTTGAGCCCTTGGCTCAGCCCCAAACGTCAACCCTTGGGCACTGTGTGATTGGTTTCCCTGTATATCTGACTTTTGATGAGAAAAACTAACCAAGGCACCGTGTTCAAAACAATATATCAAAAAGCTTGTTTTTAACGTACAGAGAAAAAGAATCGCCTCCAAGTGTCCCACGGAGATGTTTTATGTAATGCATATTGTCCATGCATAACTTGTATACATTCAGGGTTACTAAATGTCTTACTGTCATTGGCTTAACACAGAAGCAGATATCATATCTGTTGACTTACACACAGTTATGTAGACTCCACCTTTCTTCTGTTCTCAGACCCACAAACTCACAGACCCCCATATCTGTTTCCCATCAGACCAGGCTCCCATATAAGGGCATATAGATGTACACTCAAAAGGGACCTTCCACAAACTCCTATACGGTGACTACATTTCCCATCTTCTAAGTTGTAATTTCCCCTTACAACTGCTTCTATAACATAACTCTGCTCTGATAACACATCAGAGATGCATACAGAACGATGAAATGATCCTAACATATTAAAGAAACAAAGACATCATAAGCGGGCTTAATCTGCACTGGCCCACACTACACATGTTTTCCAACACATCCACATCTGCCAAACGAGTAAACAAGTAGAATGTTGCCGATGAAAACCATGTTGACTTATTGCAAAAACCAAGCAGTGCTAGGCCTACTAGTCTTATGGCTTATAAAATATTGTCAGGACTGTGCTGTTTTACACTGTGGATATGAACCAAACTGAGCCATGTCAGGCTGGTACCGTCGTCTCATTCACAATGTGTTTCTGATCGAGACTGCACCATGTCGATCCAGATCAAGTCTGTTCACAGAGCACGGTTCCAGCTTATGATAGAAAGCCCAGTCGGTTAACTTCAGTTGAGCAGGATATTGTAACGTGAAAATGCAGAATATGGATCTGGTCACATAGAATGAGACTCTCTAGTCGTTTTATGGTATGTGTTTTGTATATCATTACATAACTTGGATCCTAAGGTAAACAAGCAAGTGTTGGTGCAAAAGCAACAGTTTTTACACTGTTTGTAGAATGAAGATCAGGAAAGTTTGGCTCAGCAATACACACTGTAAAGATTTATTAATTGAAACATTTTGAATGAAAGTGTTGCTGTTATTTTTCGTTCCTATTTAGGATAACATGCAGGCACAGGCACAGGCACACACACACACACAGAGAGAGAGAGAGAGAGAGAGAGAGAGACAGACAGACAGACAGACGGACAGAGAGTTTTTGTCAGGGCACTGAAAGGAGTATTAACCCATGTTTTTTTTGTAAGTCTCCTATTTTCGTATCTCTTACAGATAAACTGCCTCTAGTAACTTTAATGGGGATGACATTCTCTATGTCTGGAAGACTAAGAGGTCATCAAAGAGGACAAAGAGGTAATCAAAATATGCCAAGACCTCATACAAAACAAGGTGTTATTTAACACCCATATACGGTTTTCGAGATAAAATATTGGTTGCAAAGTGTCTCAGTCATGATGTTGTAACACTGAAACAATAGCAAAATAGTTATGTGAAAAGCCCATGTAATAAATGTGCAGCCATGTAAATATAATTGTGACATATAGTAGTTAGCCAGACAGCTCTGCAAATACACTCACACTTAGCTAAAGTTATCCAGATGGGCCTAAGACATTATTTAACCTTAGGAGATCATAAGAGGACTGGTAATCTTACACCAAGTTAAAATTATGGACTTGTTATTAGCTAAATGGAATGATTATATATATATATATACATATATATATATATAT